>JAVQKI010037544.1:0-14253 GCA_036025975.1 Nematalosa erebi
AGGCCTGTGACAGCTAGGACGTTTTCTTTTTTTCTTTCACTATCCCCCCCCCCCCCCCCCCCATTTCCCCGAATAACCCACCCCACCCCATCCGATGCTTTCTTCAATTACCCCCGCTATGCCTGGCCATATAACTTCTTTTACGTGAGGGTGAAGGTTTACGCATCGCTGCAGGCTACTGATATGGCGGCGTTTTACTAGGAAGCGCCTCCACTCCCCAGGATTGCTCTCCCTTAAGTCTCCCCAAAGTAAATCCAGGGATTTAAGGCCCTTGGTGCAACACGGAGATGGGAGCAATGACAGACGCACGGCCAGGAGAGGCAAGGGAAAGCAAGGCAAGGCAGGCAAGCCAGTCGGTCAGTAGCCATTGCTGGTGACAGATAAGGCTCCATGAAAACCTTGTCCAGCCTAATCCTGCCGTGAGATGGAGGGGAGGGGAAGTGCAGAGCGATGCTCCGACGAGTGAAAACGCTTAGCCAAGCTGACCACTCTGATCCCCCTCCATCCGACTGATGGCTAACGGCTAACGTCACGGCCACGCCCGCACCACCAGGACCTGTGCGGATTACATCGCATGCCCCCCCCCCCCCTCCCTCCCCTCCCCAGCCACCAAGCTCCCCTTGCTAAACCCTCTATGTCAACAATTCACAAATCCACGCGCCGGTGGGTGGGGGACAGGCATACGCCAGCCATGACACAAGATGCTACGATGTGATGGACACCCCTGGAGGAGAGGGAAGAGGGTCAGGTGACAGTTTAAGAGAGGCCAGCTATTGGGATGTCACAAAGACTGCGTGGGATAAGCCTCCCTAGAGGATCATCCCCTGAGAGACGCCTATCAGCGACCATGCAAATAAACACAGCAGACTGGGAGAGAAAGGTGCTTGACCCGTTTACGCCAGAGTCTAATTGCTCTTTCAGGATTATTCAACACGATACTGGAGGATGATCCCTCCACACCTGTCCTCCACCCTCCGCCAAGTGTGCTGGTTATTGGCTTGCTAATAAGATTTACTGCTTCTGGTCCTTATCCAGTGTAGTCCTGCTTTTGAGCTTGTGTGTCCTATTTGCTCTCTCAAGGCTTTGCACTGGGACATCATGTAAAACAACAATAGGGCACACTGAAATCTAAGAAATAATAATAAACACATTTATAAATATCTCTTTTTTAATTCTTGAAAGAGGTTAAGGCAGTGGAGTTACCTTGGAAAGACAAAAGACACATTTTTAATCTAATGATACCCAGGCTGAATTACTGAATGCCAAGGTTCTCCTTCAACCTAAACCCTGAACCATCATGAAACTGATTCATGCTAGTTAAAACTGAAAAGGTTCAGGGCTTAGGAGAGCATTAGCCACATTAACATGGACAGTTTTTCACTAGATCTATTCTGATTAAAAAAGCTATCAATCTTATCCATGCAGCAACATTCTAAGCTCATCAGAAGTTACGTGGTCATGTGACATACAGTATGCACACATTTAGTATGCTTAGCGCATAGTTTAAAAAAAAAAAAAAAAAAACTAAAAAATGGCAATCAAGATGTGTTGGCAACATCATGAGGCTAACTAATCAAGCTGGTATATTTGGGTAAGCAAGAATAACTGCTGTCAGCTATCCCAGAAAACTTCACTAGCCCCACAAGGTCCAGTAGTTGTCCTTTGGAGTTTGGACGCAATGTTGAGGATCACTACAACGGCAGTGAAATTGCCATAACTGTTCAACTGTTCAACTGTTCAACTGTTTTGCCATTTCTAATCGGATTAAAAGTGTCCATCTACTGTAAACGTAGCTATTGACTACCTTTACGCGCGCTTAAATATCCCAAATACGATCGGAATATTAGGTATCCCGGCTTTTTCGCATGTAAACACCTTTTCCTGAATTCAGTATCCCGAATGAGACTTTATTCCAGTTTCTGAAAAATTAGAATATACTAGGTGGAGTATTCACAACTTATCCTAATTTCTCCAGAGCACGCCGAGTGAGATGGAATGGTGAAGACAATCAAGAGCCACTCTTCAGATCTTCGGTGAGAACACCGCAAAAAATGTTCTAATCTCTAATAGCTAGAACATTAGTATTTATCATGTAAAAAGGGATATAAATAACCCAATAACTCTGCGCTCATGTAAACACTTTATGCCATATATGATCAATACTGGGATAAGTCTCATATTTGGGACACTGAAGTGCATGTAAACGTAGTCATTGGGATTCAGCTCCTGACTCTTCATGAAGGTGAGACGGTGGAATTGGTGTGGGTGGCAAGCGCTAAGCTATTTCAAGCTCTTCCTGCTGCGATCATGTGATGGGCAAAAACTTCTGTCACCTGAGCTTCTTCACACCTCACCTCACCCGTCGCCCGTCTCCACGTCTGGATATGAGCGTCTTGCTGCCATACTTAACTAGCGGGCATATGGGCCATTAGTATCGCCTGGGCTGAGAGAGAGACCTCATTGAGCTACGCCGTGCTCAGCATTCACACTTTACACTGATGTGACATGAGGGCAACAAGCCCAATCTGGCAGCACCATCACAAACGTGAGCGAGGTTGACAGACAGAAAAATCGCACAGGGTTGGCATGACAACAGCTGTTGTCTTTACACGAGTGTGTGTGTGTGTGTTTGTGTTTGTGTGCACTCTGATTGTTGTTTGGCGGTGAAAGATGAGACAACAGGGAATCAAATCACCTTGTGTTCTTAGGTGGCGCTTGTGTGTTGAGTTCTTTATTTCTTTTCCTTTTTCTTTTTCCTCTCCTCTTGCTCTCTCCAGATAGGCATTAAAGGGGGGTCTCAGAGGCCTGAATCAGTGTGTATTGTCACTGGTGTCTCAAGGTAATGCTGATGCAATCGCAGAGAAACTCTAAGTCCCTTTCCCGTTCCCTAAAATCAACATGGATCGCTTTGAGTTAAATGAGTCACTTCTCTAATCCTCTTTGTTTTGAGGGTCCTGAGTGACTTCCTGTCTTGCAACTCTCTTCTGCTTTGCCTCAGTGTTTGTGACGGAGAGAGAGGAGTGACAAACAGCGCGGTGCAAGCGCACACCAGGAAGACAGACAAAAAAACGACCTCCATCATTCTTCTCCGCTCGACTCCTGGCTCGCCTCGGTTTGGCTATCAGCACTGATCTTGTAAGACACTGAAAGGTGTCTCCCCTTCTGGAAGGAATAATCCGTTTGAACCGGGGTCGCGGCACAGCGCTGATTGATGGGCCTGCACCGGCGGCACTTAATAACCTCCATCATACCCTTCGACCCCGGGCGCCCCGCGCTGGGCCGCCAGTTTGTTTATGGGTGGTGCCTCCGACATGCTAACCTGCGCAGAAATTCTGCTCGGCCTAATGGGCCGGACTGAAGAATTGGACTGTCAGGCGAGAGTGAGGACTCATTTTTCTCCCCTGCCCATCGCTCTCACTCCCCCCACCCTACCATCACACACACACACACACACACACACTCATCCCCACCTCAACCCCACACAATCCACTCCAGCAGCCCCCTTGCTCCACAATCATCTGTCAGCGAAGACAGAGTCGGCTCCAGATGACGTGGGAGAGGCTGGCGAGGTGGAAGAGGTGTGAGAGGGAGTGAAAGTGTCAATTATCATTTTGGGGCCTGACAAAGCGGTGCTTTCCGCGTCAGGCGGAAGGGAGAGGGAGCCGAGATGATGGCCTTGGTTCAGAGCACTTGGCCTACAGTGTCAGCAGCGGATCTGAGCTGGTGATCTCCCTTGGTAATCTAGAAGTGGGTCAACCAACACCGCTAACACAGGAGAGAGAGAAAGAAAGATTGAAATGGACAAAGAGAAAGAAAGACAGAGAATAAGAGATACAGAGATACTGTAGATAGAGAGAGAGAGAAAGAGAGAGAGAGAGAGAAAGAGAGAGACAGAGAGAGAGAGAGAGAGAGACAGAGAGAGAGAGAGAGAGAGAGAGAGAATCGTGCAAGAATGTGGGGAAGAATGCCTATATGGGCTTTGTCCTGCTTGTGAACATATACTGTAATCTCAGAAACTTCACCCTCACCCCTGTCAAGCAACCGAGAGAAATTAATTTCATTTTTCAAAAAGGGAATAGAGGGCTTTATAGGCGAGGAGCATGAAAATGAAAGAATGAGACTGGAAAACGAATGGACAGGTCTACAAGGGCAATCACATAGCAAAGTGAAATCTCTGGCTTGTTAACTCTTTAATAATAATATATGTAAAGGTTTCGCCTTGCTTCCCGACTCTATTGGGGTCAATTCTTTGGCTATGATCTCCTCGATTAATCAGAGCCTGCAATAGAGAGGCGGTGGGTTTTTGCCCGGAGTTAAGTTGTTTACTTATTAAATAGGCCATTTAACTTTCCTTGATAAGCCATGTCTGCAGTCTGGGTTGGCACTGACACTTCAGTCAGGGCCTCGTGGCGCAAATTATATAACAAGCTCCCACTAGCACAGGGGGCAACACTGTGTACCAGGCACTAACATGACTATCAATTACCCATAATGCACTGAGGCATTCACAAGGAGACAGTACAGTGCCACAAGATTAAGAACAAGCTAAGAGGTTTATTTGGAGATGCAAGAATGTGCTGGGCCACTTTACTTCTTGGGGCTACAGCAAAAAAAGGATGTATGGCGATTAAATTGATGGCTCAGAGATGCACACATCCAGACAAACACATACACATACAAACACACATGTATGAACATACAATGTACACACACACATAAAGATACACACAAACAGACACACAGACACAGACACACAGACACACACACACACAAAAAAAACAGGGGTGGCCAAACTTCACAAACAAATTTGCCGAGGGCCAATGCAAAATTTTAACCAGCTACAAATGAGGCAGCTGCGGTTTAGATGGACTACGGTTTAGATTAGAAAATCCCCATGCTGTCGAAAACATTCTAATGTATATGGTATATGCAGTGTTTAATGATACTGTCAACAAATATGTCACACTAAACTTAGATGGGCATCTTTTTTTAGTAGATTATCTTGGGGAAATGGGCTTGTATCTATGGCAATGTTGTTCAAAATTGCTTTGACAATGCTGAGCCTATGATGTGTGATGATCTAGTAATGTAACAATGGGTTACATTACATTTTGTATTTAGACTTCCAAGCGGGGTGCTTGAAAGAGATCAACGGGTTGCAACTGGTCCCTAGGCCTTAGTTTGGCCACCCCTGACACAAAATGAGAGAGGGAAAAAAAAGAAGGTGCACTTACCATAAATTCCTGTGGATATGCATGGGAAGGCCTGGAAGAGAGAGAGAGAGAGAGAGAGGAAAAAAAAAAGGTGATGACTGCAAGTTGAGAGATGACGTGCTGATTCCCCGTCACTCCTCATATTTCAGACACAGGCGGGGAGATTATTCATTCCTTCTTTCCACCTAAGACTAGAGAGAATTCCTCTGGTCTCATATGCAACCCACAGGACTCACTGTGCTCACGGTGCTCATCCGCTCTCATCTTTCAGCTTCATCTCAATCTCGGCCCCTTGGCTAACATGGATACATCTAACCAAATCAAACAGCATCAAATCCTCCGCAGCCTCCGTCATTCTACACTGGCAGACACTGGCAACATGATGTTATTACATGCTTTTAGGCTAGCTCTATCCTGGCCCTGGAAAGCTAAATCCTAACAGGTGGGGTTGACTTTTCCCTGGGATCTCATTAAAGTCCTGTGCAGAGCCTTGCTGAAATACTGATGACAGCCACGTATCCACTTTTAGATTCACCTTTAGCAACTCACAGGTAATGGACACACACACATGCACACACACACACACACACGCGCGCACGCACATAGATATACGGTATCCATACTTTTGGTGTGTGTGTGTGTGTGTGTGTGCTCAAGAGGACTGTGTCAATATTTAAAACTCTTGGCAGAGATGCAATACCCAGTAACCCAGTAATTCTCATGAGTGAAGGAAAGGAAAGATCAAGAGGTTCGTTGCTGCACTGGCTCTCTGGTTTTTAGGAGTACAATAGCAAATAAGTGACTAACAAATCTAACATTACTGCAGAAAATCAAAACAAAGCTGGTATTGATAGAACATACTCTGACTTCAAATGATTTTCTGGCTTTCTTTGAGATCTATAGGTATGAAATCTATAGCTACAGGATTCTTGTAGAAAGCAAGCTCTCTCTTAGAAAATAAAAGAAATATGAAGATGTCTTTGGAGTACTCCCAACAGATATTAATCCTCTTGATCAAAAGGCTTGCATTCACACCTTGCATTCCTATTGTGCAAAACATTGCCATAAAGAAAAGCTATGCTCGATTCTAATAACTAATTACTCGGCGCAAGGTATATTTCAAAGCAGAGCGAGCATCGCTCTCGACCAGCGGCCAGCTAATTAAACTGATGGCTGATTAACTGACTGCCGTATTTTATTTCAGCGAGGCGCTGGGCAGCGGGGAGAGGCTTGGGGAGCCATACGTCACGGAGAGGGAGCGTCCGGCTCCCGCTCAGCACATCATAACTCCCCACTCATGAATATCATAACGATCGCTGATCTGCAGATCAGTCCCAGGGCCCCCCTGGTCTGGACCAGGCGATCCACTCCCACCCTGCGCCCAATCACTCTGAGATGCTTCCAGAATGTCAGCAAGAGACAGAGGGGGCGTGGCTTTCTTAATCTACATTTTAAATGTGTCAGGACCATGCCCGAATTAAAGGGGAAACATATCTTCCCCCCAATTATCCTAAATTCCATTAATAGATTGACAATAGAGGCCAGAGTTAAGAAGGATGATGACAGCGGGGGTATTTAGGCCAGCTATAAATGCACAGAAGTGGCGTGACAAGTCAGAGGAAAGTTTCAGTGACATCAAACTCTTATCTTTTCCTCATACTGTACTGGAAATGTAAGGTAATACTGAATTAATTATTTCCTGACTATGCCTATTACAATTAGCTCAAGTTTTTTTTGTCAATCTATAATTATTGATGCCCACATTATTCTAAATTAAAGCTTTCCTCTTTTAATGGATAAAATGTATACTCACAATACCACAATAATAGAGGCCTGTAGGACCAAAGCCATGGAGCAGCCTGCCCTTCATTTGGTTAATTAAAAATATGTATGCCTGAGAACCATGCTTTTCTCCTCATTTCCCCCTGGTCTTTTATCAAACTGCTGTTCATGTCACTATGAGTTTAGTAAATAAACATGCTATGAGTTTACATATCTCTCCAAATGAGAAGCTTTTATGTGAGTGTGATGCTATTCCCAGAGGAGGGTAGGCATTTAATTACAACAACTATTTTTACATTTCAATTGTAAATGAAAGTGGCCTCGCACAGAGGACAGTTACATAATCCCAGGATGCAAAAATGTGTTAAACTACACAAGTATACAGTTAGCAATGTAGCACTGATATATATGCTTTCAATATTGCAAACTAAGCTTCAAATCTAAAACACAATCATAACTAAAGTTTTCAAGGGTCTAAGCAAAAATATGGAACTTCTAAAAAATGATCAAATTTAGCATCATGTAATCGTCCTTGTTTTTCAGCGGATGAAGGGCACCACAGGCAAGTTGCCATTAAAACCCCTACATCCTTACTAGTCTGCTGTTCAAACCTATTTTGCATTCATACTTTTTTTTTTTAAGTATATTAATAAACAGTAAAGAGGAAGAATTTATTCCGAGCCCACATTCATCACCTGGAGCAGCTGAGTGTGTGCTTTAAGCCTGCATTCATCACAAGGTGCACCTACGGCTGGACTGTAATATAATAGCAAGCCAAATACAAAATCCCACTTCTGCTTTTCTACCTTCATACCCACTTAGAGCGCAATAAGGGGTGTACGGCATCAAACTGATGGGGAGGGAGGGAGGGAGTGGGAAGTAACACAAGCCTCCTACGCTGAAGGCATAGCAGGTTGCCTTTGTTGTCTTTGACCAAGACAAGTATTGTTTAGTGACACCTGGAAACACGTCAACAAGCATCTGCTGGAAGAAATGTTTTGAAACATTTCAAAAAGGGTACAGAATGGTTCTAAAAAACAAAAGGCTGCCTGTAATTGTACTAATGCTCTGTTGACATGATTTCCTTTTTTTTTCACAAGAAAACAAATACAAAGGGATGGCAGAGATGCAATTTCAGGTTACAGCTGCTCAAATCAAAGGCTGTTATAGGTTTGTTTGTGAGCAGAACATCTGATGAAGCCTTCACAGGGGGGTGCCCTGTGAAAAAAAAGGCTACAAACTGAAACTGAGTAGAAAAGATACAACAAGAACATCTATTCCATGCTCCTGCCTTGTGACACTGTCCCCTCCTCTCCTCCTTGTCCTTTTTGATTCTCAGGGTGCACACAAGGTTTCACTTTTCTTCCATTATGACGGAGATCCAGCTGTCAAGATCAATATTTCAGCCCTATCTTTTACTAGAGCCATGACCTTTGCAGACACGCGTCTGTGCTCTGAAACACACCACCGCTGATGAAGCGCGCAGGAGTGATGGAGAATAGAAAGAGAGGACGGAGAAGAGAGGAGGAGGAGGAGCGGAGTGGAGTGGAGTGGAGAGAAGAGGAGAGAATAGAGGAAACGTAAGAAGAGAGAAGGATGGGAGAGAAGAGGAGGAGCAGAGCGGAGTAAAAAAAGAGGAGAGGAGAAGTAAGAAGAGGGAAGGATGGAGGAGAAGCAGAGAGGAGGAGAAGAAAGATGGGGTGAGAGGACAAAAGAGGGGAAAGGGGAGGGAAAGGAGGTAAAGGACGAGAGGAGGGAGAGAAGAGGAGAGAGGACCAAAGAGGAGGAGAGGAGAGGTGAAGAAAGTGATGATGGGAAAAGAGAAAAAAGGGGAGGGGAGGAGAAGAAATGAAAGAAAGTGGGGAGAGGGGCAAAAAACGGTTTATTATTTTTGGTCCCCTCTCCTCTCCACCCCACCCTAAACCTGCACACCTGCATCCCAGAATATACACACTCCCAACAACACTGGCTATGAGAGCAAACACTGTGTTAACAAGACAACAAACAACCTCAGAGGGAAGGACTGTGTGGACGCACGCTCTCGCTGAAAGAGGCAGGCAGTAGTCATTATTCCATGACTGGGATTACTGTACAGGGTTGTCTGTCAAGCGTTATGAACTCATGTATGTGTCACCTCATGCTGTTACTGCAAGTACAAATCCGTTGATCCATCCACCCGCATCCTACCCATCTTCTGACAATCTTTTGATCCATCTGTGGTGGGCAGACAACACCGAGCTTTTTATTTTCCTTGAATTAATTTGAGTGACAGAGGCAACAGAGCTTACTTGAGGAACCTGGATGTGTAGAACATGTGTAAACAGCACTCTCAACCCAGTGCTTAGGCTGTAAGAAAAGGTTAATCTAGTGGCAAAAATAGCAAGCCCTGTATATTTTTCTGGGATTGCTGGGATGCTTGGATTGCTTGATAAAGGTGGCAAAATAAAATGCTGCAAAACGAGTATTGTATGTGCATGATCACTCTGAGGAGATTGCCTGGCTCCATCTGTGGGTTTAAATAGTAACCCTTCCCCCTTCAAAACCTCTACAGGCTTATGAAAAACCTAATTTGAGAACATTAATAAAGAAAGGAATTAGGTGTCATCTCAATGTAAGGAATCTTCCTTTTCTCCCTTTCTCCATAGAATATTCTAGCACACAGCAAAAAAAAGAACTGACATACTAATCACATACTGAGACATATATTGCACTAAGTGATTTGACAGGTTCTCTGGTAATGTGATGCTTGAGGGCTTAGGATACATCAAAAGAGGCAGATATGCAAAGAGGAACTTTGACTTGTATTTGATGCAAATGAACAACCTTAACATATAGCTTGTCACACTTCTCACACAATGTCTGACTACACTGCTACAAGACATTTGCACAGCAGTTGTCCTAGTCAGGCTAATTCGCTGCACCGCATCTAGACTGCTTGGGGATATAAGCCCTTAAACAGGTAATCACTTGTACGTGTGATGTGTTCTTATGTGATGGCAACTAGTGCCAGGGTGAATGTCACTAATTGTCTCTGAGCAGAGGGCTGACAGGTCATAAGACCTGAGTGAAATTAAATAGATGGAATGGGCCAGTTTTACCTATGGGCAAAAAAACCCTGTGGTAAATGCCTTACATGAATAAGGCCTCATTAAAATCTATGAAACAGGATTTCAAAACCAGCCAAGCATGTTGACGTAATCGCCACTCATGTCTAACAGCAAATATAAACAATAAAGCTTCTGATAAATTGCATAAACAAGCACATGGAAGTCTGAATAGAGTGCCCTGGCCCAATACGCTCTCTAGGAAATGCAACAAAAAGCTTTCAGGTGTAAATCAAACAGGACATCACAACAATATCCACGTCTCAGTTTCAGGTCCGGCTGACTGAATATTGATCAAGGCAGATAGCAGGCCCATGACGCTTCCTTTGGTTTCACCGTTCACTTTCAACATACTCCCTCCAGGCAACAAAAATAGACAAAAAAAAGGCTAAAAATATGTCACCGAGCAAAGAGATGAAATCTCAACATCAATATAAAAAAAGAAATAAAAAAAGTGAGACCACAAAACATGAAAGTGTTCCATCTGTCCAAACATCTCAGCAGTAGGTGAAATTCAAATACACCAGTGGGCACCTAACCTAACGTTACAGGATTCTGGTTTCTCCTTCCTCTCAGCCAATCTCACCTTAGGGACTGAGTCAGCACGGGAGAAAGGGGTTGGCTGGCACGGTCCGACCCGATTAAGCCCCCTTCTCCCTACTCCCAATGCGGTTTGCAGCTCTGGCCTCTCGGATGCAATCTGTTTACATGTTACATGGATGCATTTATACCGAGCTCTAGAGTTAATTAACGTGGCTGACATTATTGCACTTCTCTTCCATGACTTACAGTGCAGCGGCCTAGGCTATTATTTCTAGTCTGTCAGTTCATTACAGGGGAATCAGTGCGTCTGGCTATGCGGGTGACTCGAGCCCTCGCCTGCTGCCTCGCGTGGGCTTTATTTTCTTTGCTTAAGAAGCGTGGGGAAATTGGTCACTAGGGAAATTCCAACGGCATTGCCACCACTCCCACTTAATCAATCACCTTGTTTTAAAGTAGAGCACCGTCTTTACTTTTCTTGCTAGCACGGACGATTTAAACCCAGCATAATGTATGGAACGCAAATCTGCCGCTAATTACGCGCACACACACTGCGGATACATCCACAAGCAACAATGACGACGACAACAACAACAATAACAACAACAACGATGCAACGGAATCTCAATTTTAAACGGCCCTCAAAGCAAGAAGAAACAACAAACTGTGAGGAGTCAGTGATGCAGTTTAAAGCTCAGCGAAGACAAATGAGATTTGCTACTGAAGCATACACACACAGATAGTGTAAACAACCTGTGAGGCAGTTTACGTCACAACTAATAAAGTAATACAAGAAAATGCACACTTTTATTTATTTGAAAAAGACACACTTTATGCTTCATGGTCTGCACCATTGAAAACTCTGATAAGCGTCTAACATGGCCCTGGGACTAGGATTGGGTCCTTACAGCTTGCTTCAGCAATGCAGAGCAGACTGCGACCGCTTCTCTTGCACCTAAGATGCATAGCTAGGGATATTCACCAACACGACCTGGTTAAGGGAACATGGCGTTCTGTTGCAGTCTCCGCGGCTTACATCCTCAGCCCTGCCCGGGACAGCAGGGGCTGGGCCCTGGGGCTGCCATGGGAACAAGCTGTGAGGAGCTCGGGAGGTGCCGACCCACTGCCCGTAGCCTCCGAGTCTATTTGTTCACGCAGCCCCGTCATATAAATCACTCCAGCACAGGAGCGGTGTCTGTGTAAATGAGAACCGTGCACTAGGCTGCATACAACTCAAAAAAAAAAAGAAAAAAAAAAAAAAGGAGAAAAGAGGAAGAGAAAATCCAGGACATTTTCAAGGGCTGATGTACCCTCAATTAAAGACACTGCAAAGCGTGTCACCACGGAGCCATGCGCAAAGTTTCCCATCACGGAGCACTGCCAGGACCTTGTGCTTTGTCACACTTCCCATGAACAATGGCAAACCCTGGTTTTTGTGCAAACTTGAAAATAATCTATTTCTCTTTTCACCAGCAACAGACCAGATGTTGAAAGGTCTGAAGGACCTTTAGACAAGCATCCTTATTTCACAAGAGTACACCCAAAAAGTCCAATTTTATCATTGCTTTCACTGAAAAATGTGAATTCTAAGCAGGCAACAACGGGCTAAAAATGAACAGCAAGCATGATGTACAGTGGCATTGTAGTAAATAAATAAATAAATAAATAAATAAAATGTGACTACAGCTACAGATTGATGAATACCTTTCCATGGCATATTTGTTACTAACTGTACTGCATCTCCAGCATGAATTTGGCTTTGTAGTGGGTTTGTCATGCTATGACCTTCACATATCCCCAAGGGAGACGCAAAAGGGAAACAATGTTCTAAAAACTTTCCCTTGACATGAGTGAACTCGTAGCACAAGCCCATCAAAAAGCCTCTACTGGCCTTCCCCCAGGGAATCGCAAGAAGACAAAAAGCTCCCTCGGGAGTTAAACACCTCTATCGTTATCTGTAGAGCCGTTTTCCATCCACCTGGACCTCTCTGCCTTATCCCACGGTCAACACCCCAAAGGATTCAAAATGAAGCCACACACTGGATAGACAGACAGGACTAGTGTTGCTGCAGGTCACTATGCAAACGGACAGCAAAAAAAAAAAGGCATTTTAATAAATCATTAGTATATCAGAATACCAATAATACGGGAGCAGAGCTAAACTGCTTATTACCGCTGATGTTCTTGAAAAAACACATTCTGGGTGCATTCCATCTTTCTGAGTTGGTCTGAATACATAATTATACGGGTCCCGCTGGTAGGAAGAAAAAAAAAAATCCACTGACCCTTCATCATGAATATTCACTATTTCCTGAAACTACATTTGCTAAGTCTATTATCAGAGAATTAAACCATGATTATATTAAAGATTTAAAAGGCTTAACGCAATTAGATGCTGTCTGTCACTGAGAATAGATCTTTTTAAAAGTAGGAAGTTGGCAAATTTGCTGGGCTCAGTCTCTCTACATGCATTGTTTAATGAACGCATTCTAATGGCATCTTCATTTTCTGCTGTCTGCAACGTCTTTATCAAATGAGTCAAGCTGAATCTACAGTATCTGTAGCTAATCAGTACTGCTACACATGAGCTACATAATCCCATCTGCTAAACAAATCAGATGAACAGTTTCTGACACAGCAGTGTGAACTGTGCACTATAAAGGCACACAACAGATTCAGAATAGTCCCATCTTACTCTGGGGAAAAGACTGGGAGGTCTTTTACTTGTCTAAAGTCACTGGAATCATTGGGGACAGAAAATGGGACCATCAGAAAATGGGACTTTTCTGACTAAAAGATGCACAATGACTACAAATGCGTGCAGGAAATATTCCTGCTTTAACTGTAATATTGGCAATATTTGGGTTGGGCGCAAGTCATATCAACTCCTCATTATGATTGCAATATTCCAAATCTAGCTGTATTCCAGTTTCTGAAAACCTGAATAACGCCCCTGGCTTATGCCTGAATTAACTGAAATACTTGGTCATGTGTACACCTTCATCAGAAAATCCTCCTTACCGCAATGGTTCTTCACATGTGTGCATGTTCATTTGGCATGACACAGCCAAAAGAAGGTAACTATGTAGGCTACGTCTGTGACCTAGTCAGAATAATGGGATTGATATGTAAATGGGAATATTCCCGTAGCACACTGCTCTTTCACGTATATAAACAGATTATTCGAGACCTTGCTTTAACCAGAATATTGACTTATTCTGAATTCACTCTGCATGTAACCGTAGTCACTGTCTTGCCCGAACTTCATGGAATATCAGTAAGATATTCTCACAGGCACACAACAGTAGCCCAGGCCTTGTAAACTTGAGCATTGAGTAAACACAGCACAACCCACTACCTATATGCTAAACTCTATAGATGAATCACTGTGTGAGTTTCGGCCTTTGATGTGAACTCCCACTGCCGTCAATCTCCTGTCTTCTAAACACTACCTGTCAAGGAGCCTCTGCATTGCCTCCAGCTAACACAACTCCACTTCCTCAAAGACACCTCCTCCAAAACAAGCGCCTTTTTCAGTCAGTGCAAAACAGAGCCCATGGAGAGAGAACCAGAGGGAGAGAGAGCGAGAGAGAGAGAGAGAGAGAGAGAGAGAG
>JAVQKI010037644.1:0-21139 GCA_036025975.1 Nematalosa erebi
GAAAGCAGACTTTGTGACGGCATTAACTTTAACGTTAACTTTTTTTTCTTCCCTGAAATGATAATAATTATCAGTAAGAATGTTGTTTTCTCTCATTTTAAGTAGCATTGTAGAAGTACGTTGTATCAGTCGGTCTGCGGTCTGAGTAGCCTAACTGAAGAGAATATTGTATTTTCCAAATTTTTGACACCAAATTTTGCGAAGAACCTTAACGTAACGTACCACAAATGTTTTGCAACTTCAAAATTCCTTGTTAAATTGTTGCACTACTTGACGCAGTTGATGTTTTGGTCTAATCATAAATATTTCTGAACACGTCTTTCAGTCATCAAACAGCCCTGAAACTTTTTTGGTTCGCCCATAACAGTTTTTATGACAGAGGTCAAGACCTAAGTGCATTGATCAATGTGTGCTTTGTCAGTAATCGACAATGTTGTAAAATGCGAACGTCTTTTGTTCTTGTTATTTGTATGTCCTTGTTTGGGCCTGCACATGAAGAATAACTCGTCTGCAGACATCTCTCAAAGTGTGGAGGATGATCCTCTGATTGAGGGACCGTTGATAACTCCGAATACTCTTGATTCAGCCATTAAGAGGGAATTTCAAAAGTTACCCACTTCCTGGACTTCTGGGTTACTGATATTTTGTCATGTGAGTGCATGCATTACATGGGCATTTCAATACATTTAACCTTAGAACCAAAAATAACAGCATATTAGAATCAAAATAACAGCATATTAGTTTGTTTATATTACAGATTTGTAATTTGTGTTTCCAGGTTGCTGTTTATGTAATAAATTAAAAAATTGGTTCAGTGGGCCTAGTTAGCTTTTAAGGAAAGTTTTAAAATCTGATACAGCCTAAATGTAAGATGTTGAATTTTCTCAAATGAGTGCATATTTCTGTCTTTATGCTGCTTGCTGCACACAGGGTCAATGTATTTTGTTGACCATAGCAGCATAGGACTGACGTCTAGTTCTTACCAGTGAATCTGTTTATTAAAGGGTGTGTTTATTTGTTTCTTTGTTTGACCTCCACAGGTAGCGTTTGTGTGTGTTTCAGTGGTGGTGTGTGTGTTGTGTGGACTACTAGAGGAACCTCGTGCCGAGTGTGCATCCTTGCTGCAGCAAATGGACAGCAAGACATTGGTGGTTTTTTGTAAAGTTGCTCTATGGATCATTGTGTACCTCCACCAGTGCTTTGTGGAGTACCACCACACTGCAGCCAAGCGCAGAGGTTACCTGTGCTTATACCGACAGACACGGGCCACTGTTCCCGTGCCACTGCTTATACAATCTTTCGGTGAGACCTGGGCACATATGGACACTTTCAGATAAGTAATAGCACTGCACGTGAGCCAGAGTGAGCACCCACAGCCACAGGCACACTAGATCACTTTTTGCCTTTCACTTCAAGCGTGCTGCTTAATTGTTTTGGATACTGTATGCAAACTGCTGTGTGTGCTCAAGGATCATAGCGACTTTGGTTTTATCCATGTCAGTTTTCATTGTGGTCCCTAGAGGGCGCCATCTTACTACATATGTAATATAGTTGTAAAGCAACAGTATATAGGATTCCCCTTTTTGACCAGTTTTATCTATCTGGGTACTGGTAGTTCATTGATAACTGACAAAGCTGAATAGTCCAGTACAGGGCAAAAATCATTAAAAGAGACACATTTCCATGTGTTGTAAATCCACGTACCATACCTTCAAAATGAGTCTGAAGTCCTCATTAAGTCGAAGTACACAGCACATTGTGTTGCCTTAAGAGCAAGATGTGAATATTTGTCAAGAATTGTTAGTTGAATAGTTCCTTGGTTTCAAGAGTCCCAAACATTTCTGGTTATATTACCATAGCCAGCAGTGGGAATAAATAAATAGAGATACCTTATTCATCCTGAGGGAAACAAAAGACAAGACATATTTGCTTTAATTCAAATTTAAATTCTGCCTGTGTTTTGTGTATGTATGCGTGTATAGGAAACCTGTTTGTTTTGCTGCTGCTGGCTCTCACCACAGTCCTGGACAAGGCTGAGAAGCAGCTGTCTGTCTACCTGCTGCTGGGAGTTCTAAGTTTGGAGCTGTTGCTGTCTTTCACCTTCTTAATGTCTTACATAGGTAACGCCCAGCCCCCACGTACATAGACATGAACATGCATACATGCTGTGTGTGTACACACACACACACACACACACAGAACGTCATCTCCACACTGTATTCTACTTTCTCATACCATAAGCAGTCAGATTGTGGTACATGTAAGTGTGTGCATTGTTCCATAAATAACCTACCAAACCCTGCAGTTAATTTGCGGGACTGGTTTTTGCAGGGCCTTCACTACGTTCTTTCATAAGGAACTAGGAGGAGAAGAGAGTGTAAGGCGTGAAGAGGAGAAGAGGGGAGAATAGGGGCAGAGAGGTCAGAGGGCCTGTGGGTATCTAGAGGTCATTAGACTCTTCCTCACCATAGGCAAATTCAAGAGGCACCTCCACCCACACACACACACACTTCAATGTATAAACCTGCTCCACCCTTAAATACCATGCCATTGTCCTGTTGATGAGAAGAGATTCTATAACATGCACACAAACACACACACACGCGCGCAAACATTTACTTCATATATCTTTTTGGATTGTTTAGCAGATTAGTCTGTCTTGACAAGATACTCCGTCAGCATACAACGTGAAACGCCTCTCTCTCTCTCTCTGTGTTTTTGTTACCAAACTGCTGGCTCATGAGAAGGGTAAGCGCTCTTTCAAACATGTGTGACAGTTGGTCCAGTTGTCACTGGAGAGCAGTCTCTAATGTCCACAGTGGTCCAGAGTGTGTGTGTGTCCGTGTGTGTGTTGTTTGTTTGTTATGGGGTAAGTGTGACTATGGGGTCATCCTGCCAATGTGTTATTGTGTGTGTTCCGACTAGGGAGTCTCAGGAGTGTGTGAGGTTTATTAAGAATTAGCTCTGATCTGAGAACAGATCATGCTGATCCAGAGTCTTTGTGCTGTGACATTAGTCTGATCAGTGTCCAGCGCATAGAGGAGTCTTCAGCCCATTGACTTGATCCACACATTATCAGTGGCATGGATTCTTTACAGTAGCCTTTATGTCTTCTTGTCACTCTCTACTCCCATGGCTTTGAAGTTCTTTTGAGGCTGTGTGTTTAAGTGTGTGTGTGTGTGTGTGTGTGTGTGTGTGTGTGTGTGTGTCTTCTTTTGAAGAGGGAAGGTGATTTCTCCCTCTACTCGGTGTACTGCACTCATTTAAACATGAATGCCACAGCTCTTCTGCCCCTCCACATCAAAGAGCTTTAGGGCCCATCAAAGGGTTAAACCCAAGGAGGGAGGGAGGGAGAGAAGCATGGAAAGAGAGAACGAGAGGAAGAAATGCATTGTGGACTAATCTGGAATGAAACATTGTCATCATTCTCATTGTGAGAGACCTGCTCTTAAAGGCAAGAAATATCTGCCGCAGCTGTTAGGTTGGCAGAAACACACGTGCCCACATACACACACACAGACACACAAACACACACGCATGCTGATGGCAATGCATCTTTGCCACTGCATTGATATGTGTGTTTGCTTGTGCAAGTATGCATTTGAAAATGAGTATGTGTGTGTTTGTGTGTGTGTGTGTGTTTGCTCTGTCAGTGACGGAGTAGACAGGGGCTTTGAGCCTCTTAGCAGGTGAGCCCTGCTGGAGGGTGCGGTGGTGGTGGTGGTGGTTGTGATTGTGGTTGGTGGGTGGGGGCTGAGACTGGCAGGGCTTGGAGCCGGAGGGCTGTAGGGTGCGACTGAAACAGGAGACCAGGCAACCCAGCAGGACACAGGAGAGGACAGGAGAAGGCTTTAGTGCACACATCACCACTCACAACCCATTGCATGTTTCTCATCATCTTAATGAGAACACAACGAGTATGCCAGAGAGATGTAATAATTTGGGCATGGCACAATGGTATTGCAATCTGCCCGCAAGATTACTGATTTGCAGGCATTTACTGCTGGTGTGTGGTGATGGTAGATTACTGTAATTCAGTATCAGTTGTGGTTGCAAACTAGGATTTTCTCTTCTGACTCTACCAAACTAAACTGACAATAATGTTAATTAGCTGTGTGTGTGTGTGTGTGTGTCTGTGTGTGTGTGTGTGTGTGTGTGTGTGTGTGTGTGTGAGAGAGGGAGAGGGAGATTAGAGTTATCATCACTGTGCTTGTGTTTATGGTATCATTGAGTGAGTGAGGTGCCACTGTTTGTTAAAGCTATGGGGAATGTGGCACATCCTCCTTCAGTAACTCTATCTGTCTCAGAGCCTTAAGCTCACTCTGGCCCAGGGCTCCTGCCCTCAAACCCTCACTGACAAATCAACTAGAATAGCCTCAATTGGGTGATGTAAGTGTGTGTGTGAGTGACTGCGTATGTGTGTGCATGTGATGGATATAAAACGCCTTGTTGCTTTGCCTTGTTCTGGTAAATGCAGCGTATAGTGTCATTTCCTGTTTGAGGGGAGATATGGGACTTCAGAGATGTTGGGGGAGGGGAGGACGGGGTATATGTGTGTAAAACAGAAGTTAAGTGGACTGTGTGAGTGTTTGTGTATATGTGCGAGAATGAAAGCTAAAGCCTTAAAGACTTAAAGAGATGAAGTGTGTGTGTGATTGGGAGGGGGGACTTGAAGAGTGTGAGAATAGTGCACCAGAAGTGGAGGATGTTGCAGGTCCAGTGCTGTTTTCCACACCTACTAAATACACACATTTACACTTGCAAAGCCCCCAGTGCTGTCGCTCTGGCCTGGATGTGCACATCCACCTTTGAGAAGGTGAGCAGTGTGTCTCCAGAGCAGGAAAGAGGAGAGGAGTGGGAGAGGAGAGGAGTGGGAGAGGAGAGGAGAGGAGAGGAGAGGAGGAAAGAGAGAGGATAGGAGAAGGGAGAGGAAGAAGAGGAGGGGAGAGGTGGCTCTACAACCTTCTGAGGAGAACTGGAAGGAGGCGTCATCAGATAATTAGGGCCCTATAAAGTTTGTCTGTTTGACTAAAAATGACCTGTGTTTGTGTTTTGTAGTGAAAGTGGTGAGATTTAACACAGAGAAGCTCAGTCCGGACATCCATCAAGAGGAACACTTCCACACCTACTTGAACAGTGGCAGTCAAGCACATACAGAGACAGGCTTCAGGTGAGACACTTCCAACACATCACCCTCAGGTTTAGCCCAAAGCGGGCTTCGTTGGTACAACACAGGTACACATGTGGGACTATGATTTGGGTGTAGTTTTGCTGCTCTGGTTTTGCATTAAAAGTGTCTGCAAAAGATGCTGTCAGGGATGCTGAGCGGTTGATAAACATGCTACACTTTTTGAAACATTCAGTTCATTTCCTCATCATGATCCACTAGGTCATTCTCTGAGGATGCTGTTTAAAAAAAAATTACAAACAAAAACAGTATTTTACTGCGCCTTTGCTTCATGAATTAGGAACTTACAAAGAGCCTGTCCAACAAACGGTAAGTTTTCCAGAGTTTCTCTTGGAGGCCTGTAGACAGAGGTGAGCTGCCTCTCTGTCATGTTTGGTTTGGTCCTAACTTCAAATGGAACTGGCATTTTGTTGCTCAACAATGTACACATAAACACAAAAATGACCAAATCAGATGTCATCCATTATCACAGGCTGCACTTTTGAAGCTCACCTTGGTGCTTCACACACACGGCTCTGGGTTCTTTAACAGGGAGCTCGGAGACTACCAGTAGCTCCCCATGACCTTAAGAGTAGCTCACAAGGGTCAAAGGAAATGCTGTAAATCTTATAAAGCATAACTTTAAAAATCCTTGGATAATTACACCATGGACAGGACCGTAGCCATACCAATAGACCCCCTTTACTCAAGAGAGGCTTCAGTGTGCTCGTAGGTACTTATATGATATTTACTAAATTAACTTTTGGGGTAACCCATGTAGTTGGGATTGACCGCCATCACTCATTCACGGGGACCACTGCCAGCCATCAAGCCAATCATGCTTCCTCTCAGTACCAAGCATTTGAACAGACACACTGATGAACCAGAAGCAGTTGTGAGAGGCCCATATGATTTAGCAACACACTTTTTCTAGAATGTTCTATTGTTGAAATTCTGTTAAGGGTAAGTTCATTATTTTACACTTAAAACCTTGTTTTCCATTTATGATGAAATACAATGCCTCTATTCTGAGAATTTGTGGTTGTTGTGGTAGCATCCCCCCACTTACAGAATGGCTGCATAGGTGCCCTGCTGCAATCTTTCCTAAAATACATTCATTCAGTATTCATTGAGTGAAACTCTCAGAGTGGTCAGTAATGTTCATTCAAAGGCTGACACAAAAATTGCTGCAAAGTATGATTTCCAACAGATTTTTGACCACTCACATGTAGATCTATTTGTTCAAGCCCATCACATCCTTATGTCACCATATGAACCAGACGTCACACTTTGCTATGATTTTTGTGTTAGCATATCAGTGAACACTACTGACCACTCGGTGAGTTTCACGTCTTTAGAAACGAAAGTTTAATGCGTTTTAGAAAAGATTGCAACAGGGCACCTAAGCAGCCATTCTTTAGGTGGGGGGGTTGCTACTGCAACAACCCAAAATTCTCGGATCAGAGACGTTAGCTGAAATTGTAATCTTAAGCATCAGATTTCATCATAAACAATCAGAAAACAGGGCTTTAAGTGTGAAATACTGAACCTGTTCTTTAAGCAACCTTCCAAAAATCCAAAGCTGTGGTAAAAGTGTGTTAATCGTGTCATTTACAGAGGTGTTGACCACAAACAAGCCCAATGTCATAATTTCACTTAATCTCCATGATACTTTAAGAACATTGCACTGAAGACTTATTTCAGTTGTAGTTCTGATTCAGTATCATCTCATAATCTCACCTGGAATGTCCTGGTTGGCATCATTATAATTATCTCTCCTTAGTCTCCCCTATCTGCCCATCTCTCCGTCTTTGCTCTTCCATTAGCATCTGGAAAGAGGGCACACACACACACACACACACACACACACACACACACACACACACACACTCACAAACACACTGAGCCCTTGGGTCTGGCCGAAGGCCCTGTAAACAGAGGCCAGTGGGTCAGTTTCCTCAAAGAAATGCCACATTTCCACTCCCCACACTCTAGCCACTGACTGGCTTTATCTGTTTTATCACTGCTTTTCTTAAGCTTTATTGCTTACTCTATCTGTGTGTGTTTGTGTGTATGTGTGTGTGTCAGGGATGGCTCAAGTCTTGAAGAGGTGGTCGAGAAGCAGGCAGACCTGATCGATTACCTGAAGCAGCACAACACTCTGCTGAGCAAGAGGATACTGGCACTCACCGCGCAGCAGATAACAGACTGACGATAGGCCTCTCCACTGCCTGCTGCACTGCACTTCTTTTAGCTGACTGTGTGTGTGTGTGTGTGTGTGTGTGTGTGTGTGTGTGTGTGTGTGTGGCATGCAAATGCACATCTCCATAATGTTGTAGTGAAATCAAACTGGTTGCGTGTCAGTTGAGTAAGCACATTGTGTTTGTCATGTGTGTGTTTGTATTGAGAGTAAGGCAGATAGTGTGAGAGTCTGGCCACTGCAGCCATGCCTGACTGATCAGAGGGGTCTTTAGTGGCAAATGACCCCAAGTAACCTTTTCTTAACGATACACTCGAATTACTATGCCAACAGTTCCCTACCAACACAATGGTTGGAGACAGGAAGGAATCATGTCAGCTATTTTCTATTACTCCTCTCTAATCAGGAGTTGGAATTTTTTGGAGAGAATTATGTTTTTATTTTCCTGTTTTACTGATCTGTATTATTTTGTTTACATGGAAATTACTTATTGTTTGTCTCACCTTCATGTATGACATATTTCTGTGTGTGTGTGTGTGTGTGTGTGTGTGTTTGTTTGTGTGTGTGTGAGAGAGAGACAGAGCCTGGGTGTGTCTGTTTTGGTTTACTGGTCTTGATGGTTGTTTCCATACAGTTTCATACTGCTGTTGTATAAGTGGGAAAGGAATGTTTTATATTAAAGACTGGTCGAGATCTTGTTGTATTAGTGTATATATATTATTCTATACAGCTGGTATACACTTCAGTTTTAATTTGTTTTCAAAATAATTATAAACATGTGTATTATGCCATTTTTTACCTTTGTCTTTAATGATGAAATGTTCAAACTTTTTTGGTGTATACCAGCTGTTTTAAAGGTTTACTTAACCTGAGACTGGTTGACTGCAGCAGGCCAGAGTTAAAGTCTCATTTATGGCCAATGGGAAATATGGATCTGTCTTTTGCATCATTTCTAAAAGTTACTGATCCCGGTGAAACTGAGCACTGTTCATCACACGTTCCCCTGTGATGGAAATGGAGGTTAAAAGCTAGTAGTTGTATCAGTCAGTCGTGCTTTGTGAGGTCTTTCACATCACAGGCACCATGTTGTTTTCTTTGAGAGGCCATCAGTTGCTATTAGCACTGCAATCAACAGAGGCCACGAGTGAAGAACCGCACATCTAGAACTTGGGACTGCTGAGCGGCCATTGCCTGAACCAAATACACGTCCTAGTATACGACTGTAGGCCTCTCTGGGCCCCCCCTCTGTGGAGCCATTAAGGGACAGAGCAGGCACCTCGACTCATACTTTTCTCTACGTCCTCTGAGATCAGATTGGGACCATGTGAAGCTTAAAGAAAGAAACAGGTTTTTTTCCCCACAGTTGAGATTTCAGTATACACATTTTTATTTAATATTATAAAAACATTTGAAGTGCATAACTTACAAATAAACACATTTCAAAGAATACTTTACAAAATGTAATTCTCCTGTTTCAACTATTTACAAAAGTCATGATGCTGACTCAAGGAGACTGCATATATTGTAGAATTCAGATGATGGAAGAGGATCTCAAATCTTTATCAGTAGAAACAATGACATTTGGGAAGACAGAGAATACAGCAAAGGATTCTTGGTCCATCTCCTCTTAGCACCGGATTTCGGCAGGCGGGTTTGTCTGGGTGTGAGTCTTAGTGGTGGTGAATTCCATTGTGTCCTGCAGTGCGCTCTCCACTGATTGTCTCTTCTTTCAGAAGTGTCCCCTACAAACCAAGAGCAATACAGGAGAACAGTTGAGTTGTGGTGACAGGCATTCTGTTTGAGTGGGTGAATGTGCATCTAGTTACGGCTGGCAGACCCTGGCTCAGTATGGGAGGTCAGAGAGCAGAGGGGAAAGGCCACGACTTCTGTGGGGAGCAGGACAACAGTGTGGTGGCTCCGCAAGGCTGCCGTCGCCATTAGGGTGATTTATTTCACACACACACACACACATACGCAGGCTCCCTAATCACTAACACACACCTTAGGCATTAAAACCGCCACTATTCCCTCTCTCTCACATTGACTTGGACTAACACCCCCATATCACCTCCTGTGTGTGTATGTGACCATTGCTTCACCTCATAACTCACGAGAGTGTCTTTGTTTAACACTGGGCTTGGGTAGTTTTGTGTGTGTGTGTGTCTGGTCCCAGCTGCTGTTTTATGGCCATGTAACCTTGATCCCATGAAAAGGTCTCCAAAAATGACTCCTTAACAGATAAGCATATACTTGCACACTTAGTATGTATTGAATCATTTGGAGAGAGCTCCAGAGGGATAGCAAACCTGAGCCCCTCAAGAACTCACACAATGTGTCACAACAGTTACAAAGACATTCCTGCCATTGTGGGCCTGGGTTTTGTTTGCTTCTTATTAGCAGAGTGGCTTTAGGAATGTAACCAAGTTTACCACCACCAAAGCAATTTGAAGTGTGTGTGTGTGTGTGTGTCTTCTCACAACCTTAGAGAGAGTCTAAGAATGTGATCATTCGGTTCTTTATTTGTGTGGATGTCTGTGTGGCAAGCTGTGCTCTTGTCAAGTTTTGGTTAGTAAACCATGTTTGTGCTGGTAGAGGCAATTCAAGTTAGTTCACCCGATACAAGGATCCCAAAGGACATAAGATTTTTCAATGAAGGCTGCAGCAATAAAAGAGAATTAACTGAAATAGCGCGTAACACACTAGACAACTTTCAGCGTCTCACCTTAGGGGAAAGGCACACGTGAATGCAGCGGTAGGCAGCGGTTGTGTGGACAATGGTGTCGTCGATATTTTCTACGGATACGCAGGAAATCTGTGGAGAAAAGATCACAGTTAATAAGAGCTGCAATTGTGATAAGATATGGCAAAGCACATACTGTCACTATGCATTCTTTCTCGGAGATACTCAACATAGGCGTAGTTTTGGCCTATATGTGACTGAATCTTATGGAATTCAAGAACCGGGTGGGACCAATCTTACCAAAGATAAAAGACAATATACCAATTACGAGTTGTGCTGATAGCGATTTTTCTGCCTCTCCCAAAGCAACTGGTAATTTACCACTGGTCCTCCCTCTGAGCAAGATTTGAGCTACCGTGACCAACAGGAAACGATAAAAATTGAATGACTTTATGACCGCGACCACTCTAAAATTCCTCTCCTGGGACCACCTCTCCGTGCGCGTTCCCTGTCCCACCGTCCCCGTCGTTGGAGTAGTATTATGTTAATGTGGACCGGAGTGCAACCTGCATTACCATTGTGTTAAACATCATGACTAACAATAGGTTCGCACAGCCGGTCAGCCCGGGGGCACAGATTACCGGTGGAGCCGTAAAGGTGGCTATGGTTTCAGATGTAGATTTTGATTGAAGCCTAAGGACACAAGTTAAGGTCTTTTAGCTCCACAGGTGCCATCTCACAGCGTAACAGAGATGCGCATCTGTCATACCCGCCGAAGTAACTACAGCGCCGAGTTAGGAGTTGAGAGCTAAAACTGTAAATATGCATTCAAAATAAGCACTTTATGTTGTACAGTGATGCATTATGGCAACGCAGTTTGGTCAGTAGCATATTCGACCACAAGGCAGACATCAGTGTAATTTAAAGAGTTTCAAATTTCATTGCGACGGATACGCACAGCCTGCTAGACCAACGCTGGTAGATGCTGCACTTAACAATGATCAAATAATAGCTCTTCACATCGTCTGAGACTGTGACTATATTAACTACATAACTAGAGTGATAGGTATGGACTATATGATGCATTTAAACATCGTGAGGCTTACCAGGTTTATGCGCATTCGCCAACAGCAGCACCGACAGTAGCAGCATCAGAAGAAGAATTGGATTGAATAGCCTCATGATGCTGGACGTCAGGTGTTCAACCGGTAAATCCAGGCAGCGTTTTAGCTTTTCTTTTCTTTTTGGTCCCTTCAGTAGAGAGGAATTCTAAAATAGCCCTTTGTATTGGTTAACTGAATTCTATATATCAGTTCAGAGTAAATGCTCAACAAAGAGATTTCTTAGATTTCCTAGGCATGACCGACATTAGTATTCTGTCCCTCTTTGCTGCTGGTTTACAGCTGTGTCCTTGAGCCTCCTGATCCACCTTCTCTCCTCTCTTCTCAACTTCTTTCTCTCCAGCTGACAGATGACCCAAAGTAAGTATGAATGACCAGAGTGGACAAAGCCGTTCTCCCCCTCTTTAAGTACCACTGAAGAGGGAGGGAAGAATGAGAGGGAGGGAGGAGGGGGAGAATAGGCAGGGACGGGGAGGGGTATGTAAAAGACCCCCCATACACACACACACACACACACACACACATACACACACAGGGAGAAAGAGAGACTTTGCATTGCACATATTGACCCCACATGTAGCCTGCAATAGAGCAGGAAGCTTACTCTCTACTCCCCCACCCTCCTGACTGTGTCTACATGGGGATTGTGTAGTGTGTCTGCATGCTTGTGTGTTGCTTTTTAAAGCTACTGGAGACCTCTTCTTAAGTTCAATCTTCTTTCTTGTTCTCTCTCTAACACACTCTGTCTCTCTCTTTTTCTCTATCTTTCTGTGTGTGTGTGTGTGTGTGTGTGTGTGTGAAAGAGGGAGAGAGAGAATGCATGCATAGTCCTTTTAGTCACCTGTGGGATGTTAAGTGGCTGTTAAGTGATGGCTGTTGTTGGTGCATCTGTGAACACTTGAACACTTTCAGCTAATGAGGTGAAGCCTATTGTGCTTCACTACACTCCTGTGTGTATGTGTGTGTGTGTGTGTGTGTGTGTGTGTGTGTGTGTGTGTGTAAGAGAGAGAGAGTGTGCATATCAGGACTTGACCTAAGTTTCCACTGTATTTTTCTTTTTTTCTCTCTATCTCCCTCACTCACACACTCACAACTCAAAGAGTTGAACTACAGTCCAAGTGTATAAATCCCCACCACCCCTGAGGTCATTGACAAAAACATCCTAACCAGACAGAAACACACACACACACACACACACACATACGGGCGTGCACACACACATACACACATTAGGTCAGTATAGGTTAAATATAGCACCTTTGACCTTCTGACAGGTTAGCTACTGTTTTACACAAATAATCATATTGTATTGCTATCCATGAGCATGAGAATTGTGGTCTCAGTGAAACTGATAATGTGTGTGTGTGTGTGTATCTAAAACAAAGCCAGACCCTGAGTGAACGACTGCATGTTTTGTACACACACTAATGTGCACAAGCCGTGAATACACTAATTAGGGCCCTCTAGGACAATGAGTTAGATAGGCCCACTATGCTAATTCTGCACAAAACCTGCCATACCAACTAACAAATAGGGTGTGTTTGTGAGTGTGTGTGTGCATCTGGCAGTCTGCGCATATATGTTTACATGCAAGCGAGTGAGAATGAGAGAGTCCAAGACCACTCAGTACTAAAGAATGTGAGTTGCAGACAGAGTTAGTGTGAGTCTAAGCTTTTGCTCAGCTCACTACTTAAGGGCGATTGGAAAGCCATGTTATGTATGTATGCATATAGGTTTATACTGCATATATGTATGTATAAACATATGTATTTCTGCAGAGTAGAGTGCTAGTGGGAAATTTGAAATTCGTGGATAAATTCTGTCTATTTGGCCTTATTCCAACATTATGACGCCATGGTTGTTGATGTGGTGATTGCTGGAATGTTCCTGCCCCGACTGGCATCCACAGACTGCAGTGAAGTCCAGCAGTCTGGCACAGCAGGTGTGCAGGTTAATGAGAACAGTAGGCCATTAGGGTCATTACAGACTGACTCTGATGAAGACTCCATTAAGGCTATTTTAGCTAGTAGCAGAAATGTAAACATTTGTTTCATAATAACCAAGAGTCCAATGGCTGGTTATGTTCTAGTGTTTGTACAAGATAACCGCTTATTCAGGAAGTTTAATTACTTGATTTTAAGAACAGCACATTTGAGGGATATCCCACAGAAAAGTCTTAAACCACTAGGTAAACCACGATGGATTTTAAACACATCATCATGTCTTATGATATTCCTGTAGACAAAAATGGTCAAGGATTACAGATAACATACTGTAGAGGTGCATCCCACGTTAGAAGATGAAGACACACACACACACACACACACAAATTCATTCATTTTTATGCAGGATTACAAGCCCAGCAGGCCGCTAATGGATCACACACCAGCGGTCTACACTTGTAGGCCAGGATCTGCCCTTATTGCTGTGAGTGTGTGAGCCGGGTGTGGGCCGGTGTGGGCCGGCGCGTCGAGGGAGCCGGTCTGCTTATGGGGGAGTCTGTCTGCTTATGATGGCTCTATGAGGCCCTTTTGTTAGGGAGATGGGCCAACAAGCCAGTTTCTGTCCTGTCTCATCTTGGTCTGTCTTCTGCCTCTATGTCTGTCTTTCTCTCTCTATGTGTGTGTGTGTGTGTGTGTCTCTCTCTCTCTCTCTGTGTATGTGTGAAATTGTTCCCTCAATGCACTGTCCTCCATGCTCAGGAATCCCTGTGGCACTGCAGCAGGCTGATGTGTTTGGAGCCAGGCACAGAGGAGCTCACAGTCATGTTGATATAGAGTCAAATGGTCTGTTATAAACACAATGCCTACGTGTGTGTGTTTGGTTGTGTGTGTGTGTGTGTGTGTGTGTGTGTGTGTGTGTGTGTGTGTGTGTGAGAGAGAGAGAGAGAGAGAGAGAGAGAGAGAGAGAATATTCTCAGTGATGTTATTTACTGCTTTATAATGTTTGCAAAAATGTTCTACTCCAACATCACACATTTTACACATTCCTCATGCATCTGGTGTGTGTGTGTGTGTGTGTGTGTGTGTGTGTGAGTGTTTGTCTGTGTGTGTGTGTGTGTGTGAGGGAAAAAGAGAGAGAAATTCTATTCAGTAGCTGTCTAAAGCTTCATGTTAACACACATTGTAGCCCTATTGTGTCCTCCTGAACTTTTATTTCTCACATTTGAATATGCTAATTTCATACTATTGTAATTCACCACTCGGTATCCATGCCTAGTACCTCTTCTCAACCCCTTTATTTGATACTTTGTAAGACAGACTGAGAACTACACATTATGCCATATTTTTAAGTGTGACACATTTGAACTAAGGCACATTTGTGGCTTTGACATATGATGTTGTGTAAGGTTTACCTCCACCAGGATTAGACATCATTACAGGGATTAACCTGCTAGCTCAAATAATCCTGCTACTCAAGAGCAAAGGTCTTTGACTCTCTCTCTCTCACACACAAACACACACACACGCACGCACACTCACACACACACACACACACACACGCACACACACACACACACGCACACACGCACACACACACGCACACACACGCGCACACACACACACACACACACAGTGTAGTGTTGATTGATTCACAAATGTTTTTGTATGGTTTCTCGACTTCCAGGATATGCACTGCTGGATGCAGGATAGAGAACCAGCACAAAATAAAACCTTGACTAAAAGCATGACTTTGCTGACTATATTGCCGTCAAACACTATTTAGGTCTGCTCTAGCAGTGCCTGTAAGCAGTGCCAATATTGTTTGGAAGGTTTTGTGTACTTTGCCAGTAGCTAGTCCTTTAGTTATAAACCAGAACTCCTCAGTGTTGCTTTAAAATGTAGTAACTCTTCCTTCATCATCAACACCACAGACACACCACACACACACACGCACACGCTCAGTGATGTTGGTTGATTTCTCACTCAGACTGACACACACCTGTACACAAACCATCAGTTTTTATCAGATCCTTCCTTCCTTCCAGTTTTATAGTTCTTTCTCTCTCTTTCAGTGTTTTGTGTATCTCATGATAGCCTAACTCAGTGGTGTCATAGCTATTGCCAAGTCCATTGGAGTATAAATGGGCATTACTCCTAGTCGAGAGGAGGAAGCAGGAGCTGATATAAGGGTTCACTTCCAGGTTGTAATGTCTTGAGAGAGATAAGGAGTGACCAGCCTCCTGTGACCCAGATAACAGCTGAACCCCCCCTCCCTCTCCATTCCTTCCTGCTCCCCTCCCAGAGTTTACTGCTCTCTCAGTCCCTCTGTCAGGAAGCCTCACAACCCCCTACCCCGCCAGTAAAATCTGACCCACGACCTATGCTCCAAACAGATCACCTACCTCCAAAAACATCTGATTCAAAAAAGTGTTCATAGTTGAAGCTCAACATATTCAATCCACAAGTCAGCTCAATCTGTGTCTTATTAGTTTGCTCTAAACCTAGCTCAGCTGCTGTGCTGACTGAAAAGGACGTTTGTTCAGAAAGATCTCCATCTACTGGTCACCTATGAGAAATTGTTCCCTGGATGCACTGTCCTCCATGCTCAGGAATCCCTGTGCAGCGCTGCAGCAGGCTGATGTGTTGGGAGACAGGCACAGAGGAGCTCACATTGATGTAGAATCAAATGGTCCTTTAAAGTCACAGCGTCTTGGGCAAGTTTCCTACTTGTGCGCAAGTAATGTGCCTTTGGGGCTGAGTGAAATGAGCAAAAACAGACAAACAAAACACATCAAGAGCTGTTTAGCAGATCAGTGCCGCTGCTGGTTTGATTAATCCAATTCAGTCTCCTAAAAAATAAATGCAGTGCACTTGGGAAATAAGCACAAGTATTCATGACATGGTGTTTACCACTGTTGGCTTCCTGCCTTTCACCTCCTATTACCCTTCCTAACCTACTATTCACTTTATGCACACTAATAAAACATGTTTATACACACTAACAAACCATGCACTATTCTCTTTGTACACACTAATAAACCATGTACTATTTTCTTAGTACACACTAATAAACCATGTGCTCTTCTCTTCATACATACTATTAACCCTCCTCTCCATCTACTCACTGTGACACTAGCCTGGCCTTGCCTTCCTAGCACTTCTGCTCGATTATCATCTCCCTACAGTGCTACATCTGGATTTGATCCCATTGAGCTTGGTTTCTCAGGAGGCATTCCACCTCGGCCAATGAGGCACATCTCGTGGGGGATGGTTGTTGTTTAGAGCGCACACAATTTTGGGTAAGTTAACATCTGGCGCATTACATAGGCCACATCATGGCCAAACGTTGCTGATTGGGTTAAAATCAGATCCAATTGTTTCAAACTTCTACTGAATCCATACCCCCAGTAAGGAATTACTGAAGTTCCAGACCCTCTGTACGAAGAAGGTGGAGTATGAGGAGAAGGCAAGGCCAGGCTACTGTGACACTACACCTTCACTCATTTATTTACTTGCCCTTCATCAGCTCTTGGGGCCTTGATCTGCTCCTGTGTTTCCTCTCAAATAATCTCCCTGCATTTCATCTCAGTGTGCATTTTCTCCTGTGTAGTCCAAATCTGTTGTTACTGAACATATATGCAACATACCATCCTCATGTTTTGAAGATTTTACATTAGCTAAAAATAACAATATCAAGGAATGATAGGACCTTTTTAATGACAGGACATTTTTCCCAAAGCATCCTTCCTGAGTTCAAATGTACATACAGTAGGCTACATGGTTGCTAACAGGTGGGCCGTCTTGTGGAAAATGACAGTAATGTATTTTAATAATTCACAGTGTCTTTCATTAAATATACATAACATTCATCTGGAAAAAATTTAATAAGTAGAAGAAAGGAGGTCATAAAAGTATTAGTTTGTTTCAAGCTGTATGTGGTCCCTTTGTCAGAGACTGTTGGTCTGTGGAAAAGCAGCACGAACACCTGATAGGAACACACACAACTACATTCTTAGAAACAGGCCAGGCCCCCTCTTTTCCAGACATACAAGTGAAAAACTGATCATTCATCAGAGTCTGGCATCCAAAAGAACTAGTGCAGTCAGTGTCATGTCATTTCTTAGTTTCTATTGAACTCCACTGTGACAGGGGGAGACAGCTGGTCGGGATTCAAGGGAGTTGTGGTAGCAGTCGTGCTGTTGTAAGGCTGATGTCTCTTTGTTTCATTTTCCTATTCAGAGTCTTCAAATGGGCCCTCAAGACCTCTTCACTTAGATCTGAATCTGAAAATACATTTACTAATTACATACCAAAACCTGTGAGTTCCAAAACAAAATCAAAGTCAAAACTGGGCCAAACTACTTCTTAAATTGCCGGCTATGCATTTGAGAGTACACAGGGGGGAGTTTTCTGTTAGCCGCATACCTTTGCTGCTCCACGAGAACTGGTACACCAAAGCAATACTTAAGATGGAGAACACTGTAAATGCGATGAAGATGAAGACCAACTCAAACTTGGTGAAAGGCAGCTCCATAACACCCAGAAATGCACAAACATACACACACACACATGCGCAGACATAGACACTCACACAGTATTGACGCTGTACATAGAGACAAGAAGTGATGGTGATTATTATGAATGATTAACCAGGGGAAGCTCATTGTGGTCATGGGTATAGAGGCAGGGAGATGATCATCCAATACAACTTATCCTGCATGTGAATGGATATAAACAACAGTAAACATACACGTGAAATATAAATATCCTCCAAATCTCTTCTGTGTTATAAAGATGCATATTGCATATGAATGCATTTCTGTATCCATAGGGCTACTAAGCTGATGCACAAAAAGCTTTTCACATCATTTCACTTTGTGCAAAACGTCTGAAACCTACAGTAAACCTACATTAGCATAAGTCCTCTCCACAGTGGGCAGACTTTATGCCTCAACCAATCGCTACTGTGTGGCCATGACGTATGTTACGTGCTGTAACGTATCTTTAGAATTAAATGTTATCGCTTTCGGCCCTGACGGTGGTGCAGCTAAATGAGAAATTGAGCGGCGCTAGCCTGGCTATATGGCTACCGCAATAGATCAAAATAAATTATTACAAAATATAACTGAATTTATTTTCTCTTGAGTAAAGTGAGTGGTGTTATCCAAATAACTGAAATACCCTACTTTTCCAGACAGAAAAGTTGTTCTCTCAGAGATTCTTCAGTTACTTTAAACAAATAACTTGTACCACACCTTGAACATAGCAATGAAGTACATGCAAACATATCTAGCCTGTATTCAGCGGGAATTGGGCCATGTTGTCTGTCCTACCAGCAAATTTAAAAATGATACAGCATCCTAGTATCATGACATAAACAAATCATATATTTTGGGATGTAAAATACAATACTAAAACTCTCTGATCTACAAATTTAATAGGCCTACAAAATGAAACTGGCTGTTTCTCCACCAGGCTCTGCACTACATTTTCGAGAAAAACCCAGTTGTGTTTTATTCAAACCTGAGAAGAACCAAGTCTGTTAAATACCAAGCCGTAATTCCTTGGGTCAGTTGTGCTGGCCATGACATGACTTTCAACCTCAACAACCTGTCCAACTAGCTGAGCTTAACAAGCCTTTTTATCAAGGCTTCATGAGTTACCTGAAGCAAACCTGAAAAATGTAGATAGATATCTACTTTATTTATCCCAAAGGAAATTAAGGTATAGGCACAGAATAACTTTTACGTGTTAAGAGGAGCAGGAAAAAAAATCTATTACTTAGCTCTCACCTCCTCCCCCAAAGTATCCATGCTGTAGTCCATGTTTGGACTTGACTTCTCAGGCTCGTTTTGCGAGTGAAGTTGTAGGATGTCAGAGTGCATGTGTTCAAAAATGTACAAAGGACTGACTTAAACAGAATTTTTAGAAAACTTGTTTGGCCAGAAGTTCATGGGCTACAGGCATGAAACGACATTTTGAGGACTGGAGGGAAAGGCTTTCTGTATACTCTCTAGCCTCTGCAAAATTAATGATTTAAGCAGGCTCTGTTGAAACTCCTCACAATACATACAGTATCAGTTCAACCCATGCAAATAAATGAAGGTGAATAGTTCTCACACAGCAACAGCAAATGACCACTACAACATACAACCACCCATAGGCCTACTTGAAAAGAAACATACCTGAATTGCAATCAAGAAATCAGGCTCTCAAGCTTTTCCCCAAAAAGAGAGAGAGGCATATTACAGGATATGTCTAATAAAGGATGTCAGTGGATTTTGTTCCTAACACCACGTCAACTACTTTATAGAGTGGAATATAATCTAGAGGCAAAGTACACACAGCACTCCCGTGCTCAAGGACGATGAACCACGTCACTCACTTACACACACGTGCATGCACACGCAGACACACACACACACACACACACACACACACACATACACACACATAAACAACTCAAGTAAAACAACTGTGCCACAAACCTGTCATTTAAAGCTGGTAATCACCAACTATTCCCTAATTTTCAAGTCAAGCATACATGTGGTGCCACCTCCATTCATAAGCACTGGATCATACCCACAGGAATACAAGGCACTGATCCCGGAACAGTAGCAAAAAGCCCCACCCCGTATTCCACAGGGAGCAGCAGCCACTTACAGTCATTCACACCAGCATCGGCTGCTCACCCTGCTGCTCCCAGTGTTCTGTGGAGAGAGAGAGAGAGTGAGAGAGAGAGAGGGAGGAAAAGCAGAATGAGTTCACTTGAACCAGTTCAAACAAGTAGAGTTTGGCTAGCCTAATGAAGTTAGACAGTCAATACTTGACTTGAATATTATGCACAAAATTTAGCAAGATACAAGGATTTGGAGCATAACAATTTTACATGTACAGTCACATATATGATTTGATATGGCCAGTTCTGAGATATGATTTGATATGGGCAGTGACTGGTGGGGATGTGTGTACACACTCCTGTCTGTAGTTGATGTGCAGTTTTCCTTCAGAACTCCGACCAGTGTAAACAGGCTGAAGATCACCAACGAAAACACCACAGTGCAGAATTCAAGCTCAGTAAACAGAGAGCCCATCTGGGAACACACACACACACACACACAGAACAATGTCTCAGAACAATAACATTGAGAACAACAACGATTAGCCCAAAGTTATTGGTTTATGACTACTAGAAGTAGTAGTACAGCATTAGCAGAAGTATTGTCAATATGTCACTTACTTACAGTTTGTTTTCTCACCTCTGAGCTGCTTTCCTGCCACAGAAGTACTGTCACTTTAGGCTAATATATTTATCCAAAACCACATTAACTAGTTAAAAGTTTAAACAATATTTTCCGTTTGGCTAGGAGTCAATGTACTGTACACTCATCTGTAAACTCACATATCTTCCAGTAGTTCTTAATGTAGTAATAATAGATAATCAACTCCATTTCCATCCAGGGGATGTACATGCAAAAGACTGACTCTATGTGCACACACTGTGTTTGAGTTTGTGTAACGTGATATAGTGGACAAGTCATCCAAACAGGTAGAGCTCAAATTGCTCTAAGGGATTAGTGACTGACATACTAGCTGAGCTCTACCCTATCCTCTCTGGTCAGACTGCCATTCACTGACACATGCAGTGCATTCACAGAGATAAAAATCTAAAAAAAAAAAACATTGTACAGTGCAAAATATGGGTAGCATCAATATATTTAAGGTAAAGTTGAATAAGAGAAAAGAAGGTAAAAGAAGAGATGTACAGGAAAGACAGGATTTTCTTTCCCTCTGTGAGAACTCTAAGTTTCTCGGCCAGCCCAGGGGCCTCTATCAGACAGAATAGCCTCTAACTACTCACAGTTCTTGGTATAGGGGAACTGTGGTCACATCATCATGTCATAGCTGCCAACAGACATATTTATGCATTCTGTTGCTGCATTTGCTATGGCATTTGTCATAGATTTTTAAAACTATTTGAACCCTTTGGTCTGTTTCTCTGTTGTATTAGTTTAACTAATGTCTTTA
>JAVQKI010037684.1:0-11023 GCA_036025975.1 Nematalosa erebi
GTCTGGATGACTCCAGGTGGAAGAGGAGCAATGTGTATCTGTTGTCCTCCATCCTTTTTATTTTTTTCCAAGTCTGGCGAAATGATTGAAATTGTTGCTCCACAAAGGATCCACCCACCCCCTCTGCCTGCGGCCTGTTGTCAGTACTGATGTACTCTTTTCCCCAACATAAACAAATCCACTGGTACCTCGGGACGTTGCCCCTCGGGCAAGCCCCGGGCGATTTGGACGAGCCTGCAAAAATCAAGCCTAAAGGATCTGCCCTCTAGCCACCGGAACAAGGGTGCATCGGTCAAGGGAATCAACCAAGCAGGTCTAAGGAGTGAAATTGGGGAGGTTGAAGTAGTAGGGATGCATTTTCAAACTCTGAGTGCAGTACTGGTGATCAGTAGTCATTTGTAGTCATTCGCAGTCAATTACCCCCAAAACCTTTTTTTGTCTGCCAACATAATGTAGTTTTGCTAGAGATTGACAATGCAATGCAATTGGCCTTTGATAAACTGATGGTAGAATTGAGGTTTGTCAATTCTGTTAATTGTGCAATATACAGCCTGTATTAAAAGCAGTAGCAAGGATGTACAGTACACTAAGAAATCTCACAGAGAAGAACTGTACTGACACAAGACTATGGAGCTGTTGTGCAGTGAGATGGCAGTTTAGTCATTGCAAATATACACTGACCCAACATTATTGTAACCCCCCCCACTCACTTCCAATCAGGCCAAGATATCCAAGGCTTACAGTGTATGGAAAAATGGGAGCACCAAGGAGAAAGAGCCCTTTCAGATGGACCACTGGACCTCCGAGGAGAGAGAAACAAAGTTCCTTACAGTAAGCCAACGGTTCTCTCATTCCTCTTCCTGTCTGAGCCACAGCCAAGAGGAAATACAGGGAGAGAGGAGAGATGGAGCGTGTGTGGGTAGAGGGGTGTGTGTGTGTGTGTGTGTGTGTGGTTACGGAGGGGAGCACTGAATGGTGGGTTTGTTTGAGCTGTCTGTAGATTGGGGAAATTCAGGTCGCAGTGTAAACTTGGCCAGGATTTGCAGTAGGTGTTGGTTCTGCATAACTGGCGATAGAGGCCTAATGGGAACGATGGATAAATAGTGCATATGCAGAGTATTACAATACCAGCCCCTGGTGTAGGATATAATAAAATGCTTGCTACAGTCCTAGCTGGCTTGTCAGGAACCAATTACATCCCGCTGTTAGAGACCCATTTGCTGCTTTTGTTGTTGCCACCACATTTGCACTGGACCAAGTTATGCAGAGTTTTTTTTTTTTTTTTTATATTTTTCATCATAGCAAGTACAGACAGACTGTGCAGAACTCCTACAAGAGCTATACACGGTCCTAGAAGAGTATGCACAGCCCACGGTCATTCAAAATATATAAACCAAATGCTAATGTTGTGTAGTCTTACTGTCTGTCACTCTGCACAGACATCAGTAAGACTTAAGATTTAGATTCAGACCCACTCGCACTTTACGTTCCCTCCTTCAGTCAACTCTCCTCAAGACGCACTCTGCTCTCCTACAAATGTACTGTAGTGTGGTTTGCATAGTCAACTAGTAGCCTAAGATTGGTGATTATTATTGTGCTCACTGTGTAAATTATTCAGTGATGTTCAGATCTGACCAAGTGAAGATGCAAAGGCCTTCTCTGCCACTGCCAGTAAACCAAAAACACTTTTTCATATCTGCATACCAGCCTACCAGTCTGAAAAAATAAAGAAAGCAACATTCTCTATAATATGATAGCCAGTATTAAAAGAAAAAAGTGTTTATCTGTAGTGGGTCTATTTCTATTCCGATAAGAACTGCAAAAATACGCAATATGAGATTACTCATGAAGCTAGAAAAAAAAACGTGCATCCTATTGCTTTGGTGAAGGACAAACTCTCTGCTTCTCGGGGGGAGTCGAAGACACAGAGGACTTCAGTTTCTAGTCTCTCCTTTCATTCCTGCTCTGCCTTTACTCTGAAAAGGCGTATCTTCTCTGTTGCAGTGCACCTTTTGGATAATGAATATGGTGTCTCCAACAACGCGACTATTGATTTTCTCCTGGTTAATCTTTCCTCTTTATGAAGCCGAGAAAATGAGACACAGAGGACTTCGCCAGAAGGATGCGGAATACATCGAAAAAGTAAGCGCCACATTACACGTAGTGAATCTCATAAAGGTGTTTTGAGATTGCACTCAAGGGCGGCGATATTGATTCGGTCAGTCCGATTGCCTGAAAGGTTGTTATGACACCCAACTTGTAATTGGCTGTGAAATAGATAGTTATGTTTCGAAAACAGAATATATAAGTGATTGGATATGGAGTGATCTTGAGAACAACATCTGTTTGGGTTTATGAAGACGTGCTGGTGTCGATAGTCCAAGCAATTTGTAATGTTGACACTTGTTGCATGGGATGACAATATTTTGGTCTCGGTCTGAACTTTTCGATCCAAAGCTGACGTCCGCTACAGCTTTGCAACGGTTTGGAATAGAAAAAATACTTGTTCGACACACAATCATCTTTTTCCTCTCACCGTAGTACATTCAGATGAAAATATTTTAAAATCCACAATGAAACATTACATGATTAACATAAATATTAGACCAAAGAGTTTTTTCATACGTATTGTTTGTCATCCTAGTGCATTGACGGCGACACAGGCAAACAGAACTGCACCAGGCAATCAGATGAGGCCCAATCTACTCACTATAAAATGGTAATATTTTGACCTCCATCTTCTTAGTCCACAGTGTCAGGGAAAATGGACTTACACTCAGCAAAATGTTTTCCCAGCTTTGGATATCACAGTGTTTTTACTACCTACAGTAGATTTGCATGATGTAGTGCCAAGTAGAATTGTGTGTCTGTTGAAGTAGTTCTCTCAGAACTGCAGACAGACAGACATCCAACCACACACACACACACACACACGACACACAGACACAAGCACATACACACACATGTTGAAACAGTGTCCATACCAAGAATGAAGGTTAACGCACACCCCAGCTGTCTGTGAACTACACTTTTAAGGCCAGCTCCTTCCGACTCCTTTCTATTACTTTCCCCGCGTGTCCGTCCCCTGAAGTGCCTGCCAGACACAAATCTAATAATACATTTCCTCCTGGTTCATTCCTCCACAGTCTCTGAGTGAGCTCATGCATTATTTCCTGGCTTACTCACTCTTGCTGAAGGACCTGTGCCATGCTCTAGCTTTTGTATTGAGTCCCACATTTGGGTTCCCATGGGGGCGAGGGAAGAAAAAAGCTTTGGTTCACCAAAGGCCAGCACATTCAGTGTGTGTGAATGGAGGCCCATGGTCAGTATATCACAAAAGGGAGAAGATGCGGTTGAGCATTTGACTGAACAACACATGCAAGCATTTGTTAGTGACTGTGGTTTTTAAAAGATGTCCATTTTGTGTCATTACTTTTGTGAAAAGGGGAACCAGAGGGCAAAAAATGCGCTTTCTTTTCCAGCAGAATCAAAAAGGTATGGTTTATCCAATGGTTTTCCAAATAATTCACTTGTAAGTGAAGAGACTGCCAATGGGCATTGCTATTTCGCAAAAGCATCATCAGTTACAACTGATCATTGTGTGGTCCCTTTATTTTACTGCCACCTAAGTTATTACAACCAAAGTAAAATGGTTGGTCAGTCGTGGAGAATAGCCATTTTTTTGCTGATTCCTTAGAAAATATGTATTATGTTGGTGAATCTCTCTCTAATCTCGCTGCCTGTGATTCATGATTCTGCCACCGGAATATTAAATGATGCTTCACTTTTCTACCAAAAAAAAAAAAGAAAAGAAAAAGAAAAATCTGAGCGAGCAAGCGTGCAATCTCCAACGAGTAATCAATTAATCTGGTGCTTTTTGGTGATGCATGCAATGGGTAATTACTACACAACTGAGCTCAATTTTTCATCGCCAGTCCCCAGATAGCAGTTAGGTCTGGGACCATCGCACAACCGAGAGGAGTCCATAAAGCAGAAACCCTTTTGTGTTATGTGCATTTTCATGCCTCATTTTCAAAGACACTCATCCGTGCGCCGCCAGCAAATAAAAGGAGAGAAGGCTGCACCATTCTCAGCAAACCCACCATGTATATATGCTTAATAAATATCAATACATTTCACTTGATGGTTGGCATGCCCTTGATATGGGAACAATCTATTGCCTATTTAAGAACCCTTACTGCTGCGTCTGTGCCTGCTGCACACTAATGAGGGTCTGTATTACTCAACTAGTGGATTCACATTGGCCCAGACAGCAGACTTGCTAAATGGCTGGAGCAGGCACTCTGTAACCACAAGCTCTCATTTGCCTCTGCAAATGAAATTCAGTCGGTGAATAAAGGCGGCGCGTGGCATTCATATTCATGTCTGGCCAACCTCTCTGAGTGTCCATTGTCTAGATGTGAGCTGTGTGCCGCATAAAGAAAATGGCAGGTCTGGTAGGTTTTTTTTTCTTTTGCACGAGACATTGGCTGATGGTTTTAAAATAGCCCCGCAGAGACAACGTGATTACTGTGTTCCTCGAGTAACAGTCTCCCCAACATTCTTCCCAGTGATCAGCTGGACACAGACTTTGTGTGGGCATGTTGAAAAGACACATGCCCATGACTCATCCTTTCTTTCTCTCTCCCGTCCTCCCTCCCTCTTTCTACCATTCAGATTACAGTAAATATCTCTAGCCATCCCACTCCCTCCTGCCAAGTCCATGGCATTGATATATTCCCCTTCTATGGGGCTTTAGGGCTTGTGATGAGTCAATAATTTTCCTCATAAAGTTAACCCTCTGAAGTAGTTTTTTAAAGTAAACACTGGTAGGATACAGCCAAAGCTGTTTGTATTTGTTTTGGATGGGATTGAAGGAGACGGCTGTTGAGTCTACAGCCACAGCTCAGTGTGATATTAGTGAAATTGCCAGAGCAGGTACCTTGTTATTTATCATAGGAAAGCTAAGCTGTGAGCTCAGAGGCAAATAGGCAAAGACAAGCATAGCTGACTTGGTCTGTGTGTGCTCAATATTATAAGCTAAATGTTGGCTGAATCTTAATGTCCAGTCGGAACCTCTGATTCACTAAGGACAGACAGATGGCTCGTCGAGTGATATGACCAGGCCTCACCTCAACAAACATAGGCTGTCGGATCTGGGGATGGAACTTGATGCAAAGACATGGATTAATTAACTTACATATTTATGGTATATAGTACACTAGTCATCAGAACACATCACTGACTGGATCCCAATGTCTCCTTTGACTTTAGGCCCTGAACCCTCACAGACTTGGCTGGCATGATTCAACCAGTCCCAAAGATTGATGCAAGTAAAGACTTTTAGGGTTCAGGGCTTTGGGAGGGGACGTTGGGATACAGCAGGTGACGTGTCTGATGACTAGTGTGAAGCCTCATATATACAAGTTGATTAGTCCAATGTCTTTGCATCCCCAGATCCTCCAGCCTGTGTTTGTTGAGATTAGGTCTTGTCACGTCACTGCGTGGGCCATTTGTCTTTCCTTAGCGAATGTGACATATGACAGTTTCTCTCTTAAGCATTTCATCAGAGGGAGCCATCTGACTTTAGCGCGGGCCGCAGATGCACAGATGGGTTTCTTTCGGGTCTTTTCCCTTCTCACAACACCGTCTGTGGGTGGTGCTGCGTCTGCAGCTGAGCAAACTGTCTGTGTTTGAGTCGGCCAGCGCAGGAGTCAACATCTGTCTAAACAGCGGCCGGGCTGAGATAATGAATCATTGGCTGCGGCCCGAGCTACTGGGCCCAGCACAGATGAATGATTTAGCCTCCGTCCATGCCTCCTTCCCTCTCTCTCGTTCACTCCTTCTTTCTCTCTCCCTCTCTTTCTCTCTCCCTCTCAATCCCTCACTCTTTTTCTCTCTGCAAGGGAGAGGGTGAAATATTTGAGCTCAGTATGGCGCCTCAGTGTTTGATCAATACTGAAATGTTGCAGTGCAGCATTCGGCAAGGGAATTTGTCCTCACATTTCATGCGTGAACACAGTGACTGTAAGGGATATTTTTTCCTTCCATCGTTTGGAATGAAAAGACAGTAGTAAACGCACAGTATTTAGGCCGAACAAAAAATGGTGTTGTCTGAATACTCTGCATTTTGCAAGTTTCATTACAATTAAATACTGAGAGTCAATGAAAATCTACTCATTTCCCGAGTCATTTCTCCATGCTATTAATCATTATTACACTAATCAAGTTGAGATCTGCATCTCTGTCTCTTTCCATTGCCTTGCAGTATTCTGGATGTATCCAGGGGCCAGCAGGCACCCCAGGTCGAGATGGGAATCCTGGTGTGAATGGTATTCCTGGAACCCCAGGTGTGCCAGGGCGTGATGGGACGAAAGGTGAAAAGGGCGAGTGTGTGAGTGAAATCTTCGAGGAGCCCTGGAAGCCCAACTACAAGCAGTGCGCCTGGAATTCCCTCAACTATGGCATCGACCTGGGCAAGATTGCAGTGAGTTTCAGAAGATGAGCTAGAGTTCTTTTACAAGGGGCAAATACAAGGGACCCTCTAAGGCTCCACTCACGCTGCAAGCAGTACGTAAGTGTGGCAGCTGCAGAGTTGTACCGTTTTCATTTCGGATATATGTTAGCCGGGTAAAGGTTAACTGCATGCGTGCAAACCACGCTAGAAAATACAATAGACTTCTGTTTCTTACGCATGCTGTGAGCAGTTACAAGCGATCTCCATGGATTTAAAACAAGGGCTGGCTGACATTTCTGGTGTGAGCGCAAAGCCGCAACCACACGATGACTGCATAGTTAAGGCCCGCTCACGCTCACACAGTCCTAGCTGTGTGAATAGGGCCTAAGTCTGGCACCCAGACAATCATGATCTATTGCTCGCAATCACAAAATGTGATGAAAACCTGAGATGTGATAAGATATTAAAGTTCCATCCCATCAGTCATAATGTGATGCTAGTGCATGTACCCCAAGTGCCTAAGCTGCCCTTCTAAACAAATCACTCCACTGCTGCTCATTCTACAGTAGGGTTGATTTGTGAAAAGGAATCTGGTCCAAGCATCATCATCAAATCCATATGAACAAGCACAGCATGGCGAGAATTCAAAGTCAAATAATTATGATGCACCAATTCTATTCTAGTCACCTAAGCTGTAGAAAAACAAACAAAGACTATTTCTGTCCATGTCCCATTTAGCTTGTGTCAAGAATTCAGTCAAAGAATTACGACGCACCAATTCTGTTCTGGTCACCTATGCTGTTAAAAAAAAAACAAAGAAAATTTCTGTCCATCTCCCATTCAGCTAATGTCAAGAATCAAAAGTCAAAAGAATTATCATGCACCAATTCTGTTCTAGTCATCTATGCTGTAAAAAACAAAATCTTACTTTGAGCCTGTGTGAACCCACCCATTAGCTCTGTGCTTGTGTGACTGTCACCTCTGCAGGAGTGCACGTTCACAAAGCTGCGCACGGACAGCGCCCTGCGCGTGCTCTTTAGCGGCTCGCTGCGGCTCAAGTGCAAGTCAGCCTGCTGCCAGCGCTGGTACTTCACCTTTAATGGGGCAGAGTGTACTGGCCCCCTACCCATCGAGTCCATCATCTACCTGGACCAGGGCAGCCCCGAGTTCAACTCTACCATCAACATACACAGGACAACTGCAGGTACGGAAGATTCACCACAAATTTTACACAACTTCCTAGCCTGGTAATAAATCAGCCCCTCATTCTATACTTCGTTTTGTATACAGGGTCTGGCCATTCAGTAGAGAGAAACGATTGCTTTCTGGAGGTGTTTGACTGATAGCATGCCTTGACTCATAGCAACCTAACTCGCATTCACTATGCTTGCCTCTGTTCGCTGATTGGGTGCGGTGAAAATGCCACCGGAGACAACGAGCTCGATAGGATCAAATCCAGATTAGCACTGTAGGAAGATGACAATCAAGGGGAAGTGCAGGAAGGTGTGACCAGGCTAACAGTTTCCTAACCTGTGCCTTCGTACCTCAGTGCAGATATCACATATGAGAAAGTCCCGTTGAAAACATATGATTTTTATGTCTCTGAATAGAATAATGTAAGGTTATATAAGTCACCAGATATGATTTGTATATTCCCAGGCCAGCCAACTTTTCTATGTGGGACAGCAAGGCCCAAAAACAACTGAACCAACCAGAGTTATGCCAAAAGATCTGTCAAAAGCTTAAAACATTTTACAGTGTAGTACATTTTGTAACATGGTCTGTACCAATTAGTGCACACTTAAAACTTTGTTAGATTCTTAAAACTGGCTAGTGACTGGGCCAATTGAGACTAGATCAAATGGAAGTTGCTTTGTTTGGGTAAGTATGGAAGGCCAGGCAGTTTGTGACTGCAGTGTCATTGCAACTCATTGAAACTTGTCTAAGTTTAGCTCTGTAACTCTAGGTGTCTGCAGTGAAAACCACCAAAACTGAACCAGAGTCAGTGTTAGATAGACCACAGGGACTACTGTAGATTACAGAGTCCTTGTGCAGGTTTGGAAAGTCTGGAAAACTAAAGAATCATGAATCTTTTTCAAACCTGTAAAAGTATGGATAAGAGTGTAAAAGTCCTATGTTGTTAGTAATGCAGTACGTATTTAAACAGTTGACAATGTGCAGGTTGAAGATACAAATCCCAAAAGCTGTATAACTTCATTAAACTTCCCTATCCTCATCATGTTCGTACATTGGCATACCCGCAGACACCTACCACAACCAAACCTGGCACAGTCCGAGAAACCACTGGGACTTGATTAGAGAGGCAAGTTGCTGTGCTTTGGTACGACTGTAAACAGGGGACTATAGACAGATCTGGTCACTGAGGCCTAAATCAGGGGTCAGCAACAGGATGCCTGTGTTTAAGTGAAACTATATACAGGGCAAAGACAGACCTGATCACAGAGGTCTAAACGAGGGCTCAGCAACAGGCTGCCTGTAGGTCAGAACTGGCCTGCCATGCAACAGCATTAGTCATTATATATATATATATATATATATACAGTATATATATAAAATTCATGAAAGGCAGTGACATCGATAGAATAATACAAATATTGCCCATGAATTTTAAGTAATCAGTCATTCTGATTATGCCTGAACACCCGCTGGCCTGCCATTAGAAAAGCAAAGGCCCATGGTCCCCAACCCTCTGGCCTGTGAACAACTGAATCACTGGGTTTTTACACAGAGTGAGACCATTACTGTCTCCAAAGTCATCTATGGTTAATAAATCAACTTAATGTTTTTTTTATAAACCGTGTAGTTACTTGTGTGTGATCATTTATTTCACATTAAAGTAACCGAGTGAGCTCTGACTGTGGATTGACAGTTCTTCTTGGCATTTCCAACCGTCAAATTATAAATAAACGAATGCAAGGTCTGCACTCAAAATTCATTACCACGCTCAAAATAGAGGCTAAATGTGTGAGTGAGTGAGAGTGTGTGTGTGTGTGTACGTACATCATTTTAGAATGCATGCACGGCTGGGAATATCTGCGGCCCCAAAGTATTCATCACTGAACAGAGAAAATGTCATGACTGAACTATAATCAGAGACAATGCAGCCACTTTTTTGTGCTTAGCGGCTAAGCTCTAGCCCAAGGAGGTCTGTACTCTCTCCCCAGATTAGAACACCCGCTTGATCATTCTGTCTTCCACACAGGATGGCATCCATTACTAAACAATAGGGCCTATAAACAGCACAACAGATGGGGTTCTGAACTGTGTGTGTGTGTGCTAGGGGGTGTTGTGGGTCAGATCAAGCATGCTTTGACTACAAAGTGATCTCTATGTTCCTGTTTTTTGGGGTTTCGGGTGGTCCCTGGACGGGCAGTTGAAGGACTGTGTGAGGGGGTCCGCTCAGGCCTGGTTGATGTAGCCATATGGGTGGGCACCTGCGGCGACTATCCCCGTGGCGACGCCTCCACAGGATGGAATTCCGTTTCCAGGGTGATCATCGAGGAGCTGCCAAAATAACCCTTTGTCCACTTCTTTCAATGTGTAAGACCATACATATTGAGCACTATGTGATGTGGGACCATAGGTCAGTTATCAAATATTAATGACAGAATAACACTACTGTTACTATTTTCAACTGAAACTTTTTCTTCAGGTTTTATCAATTGTGTGACAAGTCAGAGACGACTTATTAACACAGTACACATCTACTGTGAGTTCTTATTGCATAATTGGGCTGCAATAATGTTACTATTCTTGACTTTTATATACTTCTGTTAATAAAACAGTTTTTATAAAACAAGGCCTGGTGTTCACTGCTCGGTTGTAACATCTGTTCCTCTTTAGAGTTTAGACTTATGAGTCTCTGTGGTCATTCGTTTGTGTTTCTCACAAAAAAAAAAAACACTGCTGCTTACACTGAATTCATTCCAAGACTGATTCCAAGCGTATGAAGCTTCTAATTTAAGTGGTTGTTTACCGTCTTGTTTGCTCTGTACGTCTTACACTTATGACAGATAGTAGCAAAATTTCAAGGCTTGGTTGAAACTGTTTATATTTTCGACAATACTATGCACAATTTCTACAGAAGGATGCAATTATTCCACTTCACATCGGGGAGCAGACAGTCTGCTAAGTGTCAATGCTGTAGCATTCAAAAAGCTGATGCCACCATGCAATCTTCTCACGGTATAGCTTCTTTTGTGCGTCTCAAGCATCAACTATTGCAGAAAGTTTCATCTGACAAACAGCAAACTAGAAATGCAGTGGTTTCAATCATTCTTATTTAATACAGCCTAACCTTTTCCAGCATCTGTACTCTTCAGTGCATTCCCTTTTTTTTTTTTTTTTGGAGACGCTTGCCAGAGACGGCAAGAAATATTAATATTACACTGGTAACCATGTCCATACATTTTTAATGTGACACAAAATGATTCTCGGCTGCCGAGAAATCCATTAGGTGCCTTGGCGAAATGGCTGCCTTAAGCCTTTGCTTTGATATGTTACCATGCTGCCTCCTCTCAGCTAGGCTCAGGTGATCCACACTTC
>JAVQKI010037709.1:0-18694 GCA_036025975.1 Nematalosa erebi
ATCACAGTACACAAAACACATCATCCACAAACACTTACACACACACACACACACACACACACACACACACACACACACACACACTACTTTACCAAAATGAAGACCTATTGATAGCAACAGCACAAAAAGGAGAAGAGAGCAAATAATTTTGCAGAGATCCATTCAGAAACCATGTTTAGGCTGTCTTCAGGCTGAGGGGAGGGGAGCTGCGTCTCTGCACCCACTTACGCTGCTGACGTGACTGAAGATCATTGCACAGATGGATACACATACCTTGAGTTAAGAGCAGGAAGGCCAACAGAGCCGCATGTCTTGTCTTGATCTTCATGGTTTCCCCACACCTGAATGCAGCAGGACAAGCACTGATGGCTGAGGCGAGCGCACTGGATTAGGATAATCCAGAGAGCTCCCATTGCCTCACCTAATACCCCTTATCTCTCAATACAACCCCACCCAAAGCAGCTCAACTAAAATGTGGCCAATCTACTGCGCAATGACGAGAGAACCTCACAGATGAATGATATGCTGATCTTCTTATTATGGGAATAAAGACAGTCCTTATTTGTTATTTTGCCAAGTCAAAGATATTTGCTGAGGTCCAAGTGGAGCTGCCATGGTAGGGATTGAGGACAATGTACTATTTATTTAATAATTATTTATTTATGTATTTATTTTTTTGCCTTTTGCCATTTTTCAGAACCAGCTGTTTGGCAATATAACATGGGACACCATTTGTTTTATATTCCAAACATGAGTTGAATAGTAAAAGCAAAAATTCGCAACTCTAAAAATTCAGTCTTGATAAAACAGCCATGTAGCTCATGTCATGTTCATAAAGACAGATGGGCACTACACCTCTGTATGAATTGGAAAGAGCGCAGAATTGGCTTTTGCCCCCAACAATCTACTATGATGAAGTTGGCTAATTATCTGGAAATGAAAACACCTGCTGTACATAGTAGATAAACAGATAAAGCTAGACATATTCCACCAGAGGCCGCATTTCCGACCCAGGTATCTCTCTCTAACGTCCTTCTCCTTTAAGGTTTTATTAGGCACAATATAAGTTTTATAATGAAGACGCAGTGGCGAGAGCAATCGAAAGAGTCCGGGAAGTCGAAGAAAGGCGACAAAAGGAGATCAAAGAAGTTTTCGAAGTACATCTACAAACTTCAGAAAGAGGTCAGTTGGATGTTTAGTTTTAACGATTTCAGTGTGATGCACCAACTCAAAATACTTTCCACTTTAAAATGCAGGATAGTCATCCGAACGTGGCCGTGTCTAAAAGACAAGCTTCACGCATTTGTGAGCGGGTTGGTGCAGAAGCGGCCCGGCTGTCGAAGTTCAATAAACGGGGAGCCATTACTCAAAGAGAGGTTCTCGCAGCAGTGAGACAACTCCAGGAGAGAAAAACCCTTCATGCCCACCGTACCTGACACTTTACTGGCATACTTCCTTACGTTTTAAACGTTATACGTGTTTGTGCTGTATGTAGTGTTTTTTATATATATATATATATATATATATATATATATGGACGCAATAAAACTGATCAGTTTCTATTTGTAATGCCTTGGTGAATTTTATGAGGTCAAGGTTCTGGTGAAGACTTTACTCACCATAACAACTGGCAGGTCAAACCTTTTGACATGTCATTAGCCCAGATGGTTTTGGTCTTGGGCAGTGAATGTCTGGATTTGGTTGTCTTGGACATTTAATTGGGTTTCTGAGGACATGACCAGGTGTGGCATGTGTCCTCATGATCAAAGTCTTCCAAGAGCAAGTGTAACCAAATGACCTCTCCTATTAAGCTGGCAGTTACCTCAAGCACAATTGCTCTTTCCTTAACTTGGCATCATGCATAGCCTCCCTGTTTTCCCCTCAGGTAGTCAAGACCGTATGATGACAGACGACAGATATCAAGTTCAGTACGACTCCTTCAAGTTCACACTGCCCCTTCTAAAAAAAACTGGTGGGACAAAGTAAAAAGTTCATCAGAGTTTAAAAAAAAAGAAACTATAACTGATCTGTATTAAGAGGCCTTCAAGTCTGTTGGAGGGGGATCCTACATATGTGACTGTTGCTTAGCAACCTGGCGTGATCTTAGCACTGCCTCCATGGAAGACCCATTTCAGGTGTTTTTTTTTTTTTTTTTTGCAGTTGCCTGGATGTAAAAATAACAGCTTTTATCCACTGTTCATTATTTAGTCTCTTTTTCCATCTTCATGGTCCCTAGAAGCTGAGAAACTCCCTGAATCGCTAGAGGGGGCAAGGCTGGTTGTCAAGTTCACCATGTGCTCAAAAAGAAATTTGTCAGGAGAGTTCAGACCAGACCCGACTAATGCAGGTGACATTTGACTGTAAATGCCACTAGACAGGCCTAACAAGTACTTGTGTAAGCTTTTGTTACCAAATGAATACATTTATTTACATTTAATTCTAAGGAAAAGGCATTGTTTGAAATTACTGTCTTTTGACTTGGCTTCTGGGAAGGGTGGCCTGTTGTGGTTAGCTAAAGCGTAGGTGTTCAGTAGAGTAGGTAGGCCTATACCATCTTTAATTAAAAATGCTACTTGCAAATCAGTAAGTACATATTTTGGAGGATTTTTGTTTGACAACACTATAGTGCCACTTGTAGGAGTACTGGCAGACATGAATAGGACTACTTCAGTGTCTGTTCTGAGATGAGGAAATAACTTGATTAAAAAGCAAAGACAACATTAATGGTCTTTTTGCATCAATACATCAGATACCATGGTGTTTTTGACTATTCAAACTATGGACTATATTTAGAATGAACAGTTTTGAATTCAGTTGATGTGTTTTAAATTAAGGGAAATATCAACCAATACTTGTGCAATCAGGTCATAGCCCCCAATGTGAAGCTTGTGATGGGGGTTGTCATGATGTATGAGATGTGCTAATAGCAGCTGTTTAGTTTCACTGCTCAGCTTGTCAGAGCCCCCTTAATGTCAGGCTAAGCACACTTTGCTTTTGACAGTGTAACTTGTAAGCTCTGTTTCTCATGTTGTGACAGTCATCAATGCAATCTGCTGGATGTAGTGTGGTAACGATGGAGGTGATTGCCATATTATGAGCCATCAATGCACTTCCTTGACATCCACTTCAGTGAGTTTTTTCAGCGCAACCCAGAACATATGTGTTTAAGTGACAAACCTGAACAACTTAAGTCAGCTAAAAAGATCTTAAAGGAAAATACTTATTTTACATTTAGCTACAACAATGAAGCAGCAGGGCTCTTCTACGAGCCTTACCACTTATGATTTCACGCATCCAGGTTATTCATTGCACCGCACTATTAATTAGGTTACCACAAAAGACACAGACAGCCGTTGGAAAAGGTTCATGAGGAGTAGTGTGCAGACACTTCCATTTAGTGGATAAAGTGGCTATTGAAAGAGCCTACGGTAGGGTATTTTATATCATCTCAATTAACATGTTCCCTCGCTCACGCTGAGAACATTTACGCACATTTTTACGCACCAAACAACAAATCGAAACTCAGTGTTATTTCAGATCTGTGACGGGACAATCAAGCAATTTACCGGAAAACAAAAGGAAACAAACAAACAGGAACAGTGCTGAATGAAAGTCGTATATTTTATTTTAAAGGGGCCTACGATTTCATCTTGCATTGAGGATCTCTTCCTGATGGACAGAAGGGGGCGTTCTCGTTCTGTGAAATGCTTCCATGATCTTTAAATCGCCGTACAATTCCACCTTACTGAAGTGTTTTCAGTCTGCATGCGTAAAATGCGCGCATTAAAGGCCTGTGCCTATGCTCAGGGGGTCCATCGCATTTTGGCTTTTTAATGATTGGGCAAGCGTGGACCAAGCTAAACTGACACAATAAAATGGTATATCTTTGACATGTAGAATATTTATCATACAGGGGCCATTACCCGTGACAGGACACTGAACAGATCAGTGCAATTTAATTTTACTACAAATTACATTCTACCGATGAGCTTAGCCTACGCTACTGACCACTTTTCTTTTCTGAATAATGATGAATCGTGTGAACGCTAGATCATATTAAAGGTCTACAGGTAAATACTTAAAAAAAAATAGCAGGCTAACAGTCTAACACAGCATTATCCAGGGGAAGATTTTTGTTTGCAATAGGCTATTGTTCAGAAATAAGAAAAAACTAAAAATTACAATTTTTGAATTCGCCCTTTACGATGTGATATTGTGTTTGGTCCTTGCTGTATTATCTTTTAAAACATGAGGCTTGTTGAAATGACATTGCGACTGACTGAAACAAGATTGACGTATATTTGAGCGAATAGTATTCTCTATCCTATGTGAGTATAGGCGGGGATAACGGTAAGACTCGACCAATGAATATTTTTAAAGTAATCCTTAGACCAATGAGGAAATAACGGACAAGTGACGGCCCAGGGTAGCTCCGTCTTTAAGACAAAACCGAAGGGAACCCTGTGACAGGAATACACTGTGAATACTAAAACTCTGAAATCACCGTGAGCACCACGTTGGGTATGCGCTCATAATTTACCTGGAAATACTGTCGTTTGAGATCTATGGTAAGTATCATTAACATTTAAATCTATGGCAATAGGAATTTGTTAACCGAGGCTTATTCTAAACTGTCGCGCCTTGTGTCTGTCAAAAGTATAGATTTACTCTTGACGTCGCCAACCCACGTTTGTTACCGTCTTGGTGTGGTATATTTAGCTATAAACTAGTTAACTGACTTAACTCGAAAGTAAACCTCCACATCAGAATATAAAACGATGTTTTGATGTAGTATTGAACTGTATCGAGTGCTTGTGAAAGAAACACCCCTAGTTACTATTGCGTTCTAAGTTGAGGTGTTATTAGTGTAACGACCAAGGTGGCACAATTGTGCAGTCCGTCATTTGTAAACAGTCAAGTGATGGTGGTAACACGGCGCGAGTGCAGGTTTTACTTCGTATCACCATGCCTTGTGTGTACTGTGTAGTCAGAGCCCAAGATGCGGTCTCAAGCCAAGGCAATAAACAAATAATTCACGCTCTGAATTCGAGCGTGTTAATCATGCCAAATCAGGCTTCCTGGCCATTCTGTTACCGCCAGCTATTGTTTTGTCGATGTCGCCCTTCCACTCCCTGTGACAGAGTGAAGCATGAGTATTAGTGTTTGTATGGTGGGGTTATAATGTCAGTATGTAGGTCAACATTTATCCTTGAAGTATCACACTGTCGACCCTATAGAGGAAGTGAAGGTGTTCTGTCATAGGTTAGCCCAATTCCCTTGACTCTGTCTTGGGTGCTATTACACAAGAAACCTGTCTTTTTTTTTTTCAACCAACAAAAACCAACTCCACTACCACCTTGTCTCGTGTGTGTGTGTGTGTGTGTGGGTGTGTGTGTGCGTGCACATGAATACATCTTTTTCTCTCCTCTTTATTTTTGAAGTCTGTTATGTCCCGTTGATCACCTTTGACCCTGGCTGTCCCTTTCCGCTGCCTTCTTGTCTGTGTCCGGTCCTTCCCCTGCCGGCGCCTCTGTCTCTCTCTCCCAGTCTCGGCGCTGTCATAATCACTGCCCCTGCTATCTACCCACCCGTCTCCCATCTCCTGCCTCACTACGCCTGGCCCTGCCTGTGCCTCTCCATCTCTCTCTCCCTCTCCCCAGATGCAGTTTATGCTGCTGTTCAGTCGACAGGGCAAGCTGAGGCTGCAGAAGTGGTATGTGCCCCTGTCTGACAAGGAGAAGAAGAAGATCACCAGGGAGCTGGTGCAGACCGTGCTGGCACGCAAACCCAAGATGTGCAGCTTTCTTGAGTGGCGAGACCTCAAGATTGTTTACAAAAGGTTGGTGCGGTTGATTGTTTTGGATCCATGTGCTTAAGTGTTATTGTCAGTTAAGTTACCAGATGGAATGCCCCCCTGTGTTTATCAAGTTTGTTTACACAAGTTATATTTCCCTGTCAAAGTATTCCTTATGAATGCTATAAAACAGGTGTTTTAAAACACAAAACGCCTTCCCTTTTTCACAATCTTTGTTTTAGTCACGGTAGGTGCATTAGCTTTGAAGAGTTGTCAGTATCATTTTCAGGTGCGCTGTCACCTGTTCCTGCTGTAGCATCATTGTGAGGATTTGATACTATAACCAAACTGCCAGAATCTGTCTCTCTTCTATTTCATCCTAGTCTTTCACGTAATAGACTGAGTGAGGGGCAGCATGCTTTGGCTACTGAGAGTTACGCTGGGGTTAAAGGAAAAGATGAAAGCAGTGGCACGCCTGGATTTCTGGGGGAGAGAGAGAGAGGGAGAGAGAGAGAGAGAACATTATTCTCGCCTCATTATCCACAGTTGCCGTGCCAACCAATGGGTTGGCTCTTCGTGTGGGCTGAGCCACCGTGACCCATACGCGGCGGCACCACACAGCAACCGGCCTGCCAATCAAGCGGGTGACCGTGCACTCTGCCAGACAACAACCAGCCAGAGCTCATGCACATGGAAAATGGGATGCGCTTGGTGGTGCATTTGTGTTTCTCTTTCTCCACCTCAGCTTTAACACCTGGCAGTAGGTTAGAGATCTGAGTCCAGGTGCATGTCTTTAGGACACATGCTTAGTTTCGACACAGAATTAAGTGCTTGCAGTGTTTTTGTGTGTTCTGTAAGGCCTGTAGTGTACAAACACACTACAGGCCTTGTTTGTGTGTGTGTGTGTGTGTTTTACTGCATTTTCTCATGGGTGTTATTTCTTTGATTTAAAAGGTGCGCTAGTGTGCTAGAGGACACAGCTGTCAAGGGTGTTTCTGTTCTCTGTTACTCACAAGAAATTTAATCAGGAACTGGAGCATCAGAAATCCAAGCAGAGGCAAGGGGGTCACCTTAGGCCGAGAGTGGCAACGCATGTAAAACAAGCTCTCCCCCTTTATGCCAAAGCGATTCCAAACAGACCCACAACAGACAACATGCACCAGCACACCGAGCTGTCAGCATCCTCTCCCAGGGGAGTGGTGTCGAAAACCCCCCAACAACCACCCCCCCTTCCCCACCATTCCATCCTGCCATAGTCATGGCGATCACGATAAATTAATGCTGACCTTTTGCGGCATATAAAAAACATGCTCATGTTTGCTCCACATTGTTTGCCAAGCTAATCCTCATTAGCTTCTCACCACATAAAAAAATGACAGACGTGCCTGGGAAGCTTAATAGAGTGGCAGAAGCAATTTGTCATTCGGAAAACGCAAGTGTATGCTGGAGCGCTTTGTCATTCGCAAAAATCTCTGTGCATGCTATCGGGGTAGAGATTGTACGGAGTGCGATGACTCCCAAGTTCCCTTACGGCACAGCCCTTGGCAGGTAGTGTCTGTAACACAGACGTTGCCTTCGTGGGGGGAAAAAAGTGACAGGTCTCCTCGGCTTGGCCGAAGGAACACTTTGACTGGTGTGATTTATGGGAGAGAGAGAGGAAAAAACAAGCAGCAGGAGAAAAGGAGGATTCTGATGATGGAGACATAAAGACAGAAAGAGGGAGAAAGAGAGAGAGAGAGCAGAAGTAACTGAACATCTAAAAAGACAAAGCTACTGATGGGGAAAGAGGGGCCGAGCAGTGGAGAAATCCATAAAGAGCAACCAGGAGCAGCAGAGCATCTTTGCCACCCCCTGCTCAGGGCCTCCCAGTCAGTTGCAATGCCCAGTGTTCAATTATAAACAGGTTTGCTCAGATGCGACATTCTATCAGCGCAGTAATCAAGACCTCCACAAGCCAACCCCCACCCCTCCCTCATTTCCATAACACAGTCCACTGCTCCTCATTTCAAGGCTTCCTGAGGTTGAACAGCACGCTTGAGTCTTCCACGGGAGTCAGAGGCCGGCGTTTAGTCTCTAAGCACGTACTTTGGCAGCCATGACAAGTGCCAACCCCATGACCTGCTTTGCTTTCTACTTGCCATGCAAGCAGAGAGAGATTTTAATCTGAATGGCATCCACTTTGGTGATAAGAGCAAGATATCGTTGTTTAGTTTGTTTGCTTTTTTTCCCCTAATCACATAGCATATAGCAGTACATGACAGTATGCCTTCAAAGCCTGGATGGTGATTATGAAATTGGAGCAGTTGTGTTTCGGGGCTAAACCCTCAACAATGAAATGAGATTAAGGAGTTGTTTTCTATAAACTGCTTAAAGCTTGCAATCAAATCTGGTCCCCGTTTTTTTATATAATATGCTATGGAAGCTAGAGGCTTTGTGCACAGCAAGTAGAGGAATGCATTATATTACATGAAAAGGCTAGAGCTTTTCTCTCACTCTCTGCCCTCATACATTGTGAAAATGTTGAGATTTTATTGTGTTACATTCATGTGCACATATAAATAATATTATCTCTCAGTATAGGAATATATTCTGTAGAACCAGTAGTGGATTGATGAATAACAATCAACTTAGCTGCTTGGAGCTGTGGCGTATTTGCTCAGGTTACAAACTGTATTGTGTAGTGTCAAATACACAGTGCTCCTAACACATACAGCCTTAAAAATCCTGTCGAGCCACTTGACACTGTAGTCTAGGGCATCCTTTAGTGACAGAAACGCAGGTGGTGTTGACTTAGGAGCTATGTCAATATTTCCACCTTTGATAGTGAGGAGGAGGCAGCCTGGTGACTGCAGGGCTACCAGCCAGTTGGAGCTCTGTTTCTTGATGAAGAGAGCTGCACAAATATTCATGCCACATGCTGTTACCGTGACGGATGAAGTGTTAGATGAACATGCATGCTCAAAAAAAAAAAACACCTAAATTCTCTTTTTTTATTTCCAAATTACCTTCTTGTCCTATCTGCAACACCCTCATCTCCTTCCTCTTTTTATTTTTGGATAACATGGCGGAAGTAATATTTTATGTGACTGTGTTAGGGGTTTTTTGCTTTATATCTCCATCAAAAAGAGAGGGGAAAAAAGCAAGTGTAAGCCTCTTAGAGTCCTGTGTGCCCTTTCCCCCCCCTGTGGTATTTCATGGAGTCACTTGTCTGCACGGTGCCTGTCACATGCTGAAATAATTCTTGTCTGGGAGAAGGTTATCGCAAAGGAGGGGAAAATACCGGGAGGGTGGGGGACAGCGATGAGAATGAAGTGTGAAGCAGATGGAGACATTGGCATCCGTCGCCAGTCGGTCAAATGAATATCTTATATGCTGAAAACAGCAATACTTTATTTCAGGGGGTGGGGTAGATGGGTGTGTGGGGAGGCAGGGGTTGGGGAGTGGAAAAAGACGCCCGCTCAGCACTTTGTGAGTGAGCAGAGAGGCAATATATCACACGCACAGCGGAGGGAAGTGCTCTCTGTTTGTGCTTTGTCTCCAGTTTGGAGGCAGAGAAGAAGACAAACGAGCAGCATGCATAGAGGAGTTGGCACCCTTGATGGGAAAGTGATATACATATGCAAATGTACAGTACTTACTTACTATTACTGTACATGTACATATAATACCTGTGTATTGCAGATGTAACCAACACCAACATATGCAATGCATACACACAGACACACACACACACACACAGACACACACACACACACACACACACATATTTACACAGACTGAGACTCTCATATACGCACATTCAGTCCCAAATCTGCTTTGTTTTCATCATCATAAAATGAAAGGCTTTGACTTCGCTCTGACTTTTCAGCAGTCTTGTCCACACAGTCATGCCAGAGGGATGTTCGGTTCTCGCGCTCTCCCATCATGAATGGCATGCCTTTCATGTATTAGTGTGGCCATCAGTCATAGTGAAAGCTGCTCTGCGGCAGGAATCGTTCTTCTTAAAAGAGCTGGGAAACTAAGGAAAACTCTCTGTTCAATGTGCCCTGTTTTAGATATGCCAGCCTGTATTTCTGCTGTGCCATAGAGGACCAGGACAACGAACTGATCACTTTGGAAATCATCCACCGATATGTGGAGCTGCTGGATAAGTATTTTGGCAGTGTAGGTGTTATCATGCACTGTACACTTACCTCTCAATCTGTAGAGGCCTACTGAATGTAAAAAGACTGAATGAATGTAGTGATACTGAAAGCACACATTTCTGGTAGCTTTCATGTAAATCTGTGATTTGTTATACAAGTCACGTTAACATGTAATACTATCTCTACAGATAACTTTTAGAGAGATGACCATGTAGAGATGATGTAAAGTGTACTGTATGTGACAGGAAGACTGTAGAAAAATGTGTGGGTGTGTGTGATGCGTCTCCCTGGGCTGTAGGTGTGTGAGCTGGACATCATCTTCAACTTTGAAAAAGCCTACTTTATCCTGGACGAGTTCCTTCTGGGAGGAGAGGCACAGGAGACCTCCAAGAAGAACGTTCTGAAGGCCATCGAACAGGCAGACCTGCTACAGGAGGTAAGATTCTAACCCCAAACCCCACCTCCAAGGTCCTTTCAACACTAACCCCTCAGAAAGAATCCCCCAGAACTGTCAGCCAACCTCTATTAGAAGAGGCCTTAGTTCTCACTGACACTCCACTCACCAATCATGCCTTTTTCTCCCCCGTGGATCAGTAGCTACCTTTTCTAGCTGCTGCCCCTCCCTGTTTCACTTCCTCTCTTTCTCTCCCTTTTGAACTCGCTCTCCCTCTAGACATTTCTCGCTTCCTCCTCTCTTGTTCTTTCTCTTTTCTCCTCTGCTTCACATTGACAGTTCCCCTTCCCTCATGTGCTCTGCAGAGAGCATTCTCTTTGCTTTAGCTCGGTTCATTTGTTAGCGCCTGTATATTAGCAACCGTGTGGCGAAAAGGCATGCACTCCTCTGTGGGTTGCTCTTTGTGGTATGAAGTTAATATCCACTAAATCATCAGCCAGACATTTTTACAGCCAGGAGGAAGCCTGACAGTCTCGGTCACCTCATAAGATATTAGGGATCACAAAATACCACTGCAGCTTTTATGCACAGCCTGGCACACACACACACATATATATATATAGACACATATACACACACACACACACACACACACACACACACACTCAAACACACACACAATGCATACTGGATACTCTACAGTGAACAAACAAACAAACAATCAAAATTTACTCACATTGGTTTGAAATGCTCAGAAGTGAAACTCCCTGCAGATCAAATTGAGACAAACTCAGTCTGGGACTTTGTCAATTTTTTAAGACCATGAGAAGTCTCCCAGTTGACTGAAGGGTGTTCACATCTGTCAAGATTGTATGGCGTAATGGCTTTTGATCTAGCACACGCAGATATCAGAGGAGATATCAGATTGTTTCCTGTATGCAACAATACATTGACAGCGACTGAAAAGAGCGTCAAGCCTTTATATTGGTTGACAGCAATTACTGCTGACATTTGAAGAGCTGAGCCAGGTCTCAGTCTTTCTATCCCCTCGTAGCTGTGGTCTTTTGTTGCTCTGAGCCTTTGAGTTTGTATCTCTCTTCTCATGACTTCATATAATTTTTCATGTCTTTTTCTTGCTTTCATTTTTCTGTTTTCTCTCTGACTTTCTTTCCATCTGCCTTTGTCTTTCTCTCTGTCATTCTTTTTCTCCTTGTATTCTTTTACTCTTTGATTTACAGAATCTAGATTTTCAGATTCGACTCTTTCCAGGTACCGTACAGCCTCATCGTGGCAGATGAGTTATAGAGTAGCCATTATTTCTAGTTAGTTCTGTAACAGTAGTGGTATAATATTTACCTAGATACCGAACAAAGGTTTCCCACATACCAGTGACCACTGCAGCAACCAGCTTCAGAGATGTTATTGCATTTCATAGTTTTTTGCTTTTGTGTTATTTTATAACAGTAAAATACTGCAGCATAGTTATTGCTACTGTTATTGCTGCTTAGATACAGTTCATCGCGTAATTACATTCTGAGTGCTGGTATGTGATACTCCTTTGACGCAATACACACTGAATAGCTCAACTAGATGCCAAATAGTGCAAGACGTTAGGCACTGCAGAGTGTAATTAGACAACCCAGAGGAAATATTTCTATCGGAGTTGAGTGCAAATGTAAATGTAAGGTAAGGGAAATAGTCCTTTCACTGGTTCCCCACCCTTATCTGATCAGAGCAGCCTATATTTGGCCTGCACCCAAACAGGAACTTAAGTTTTGTAGCCACCGGAAGATAGAGAGGCCTTTTCCTTTCACTACCAGTTTACTGCAGTCGCCTCACACCAAAAGCCCTCCATAACTGGGAAGTACCATTCGTTTCTGCCCCTCTGCAGGGTAAATTACACACATCGCTTAGAGGCAAACTGCCGTCCTCAGAGTCACACTGCAGAGCAATGTCATCTTGGCAAGTGAGCGACGAGGGAGCCATTTTCATCCCCTTCCACCACGGCCCACTCGCTAGCAACTCTTTCAGTCACCTGACCTCCGAGCCTTCTCTCAGCCAACGCAGGAAACCTCCAGCAGGGCTCTTTCAGCTCTTATCCACACATGCACTCTTTCTCACACAGACACATACACACACACACACACACACACACACACACACACACACACACACACACATATACAGGCAAGCGCACACCTCCAGACATTTTTATAGGATTTGCCCGGCGGGAAGGCCTTTGCTAGCCTGTCTGAAATATAGGGCTCAGAGAAGAAGAAAGGTGGGGAGAAAGCAAAGTCTGTCATTGTCTTGAGGTGCCATGCTGAGGCCGCACACTGAGACATGACCTAAATGTGCAGTCCACTGAGAGCTTGCTGGCGGTGATGACTATTACAGAACCTGCCTCAGCCGTCATTATTGGAGAGACGCTCGCTCTCTCCTCTCCTGCTCGCACAGGGCTGTGGAGAAGCCTGCTACACTGCTGGGCTGCTGCTAATGCATCTAGCCTCTCGAGTGTGTGTGAGTGTGTGTGTATGTGCGTGTGTGTGTGTGTGTGTGTTACACCAGAGAAATCCTTAAAGGAATGCATTGGGTATACGCTTCCAAAGAAGTGGTGCCGCATTCTCTTGCTAAGTAGGCTAAAGTAAGGGGGATTATGAAAGCATTTTCCCCTGAATGCATTTGAATGGTTGCTTAAAAGGGAAATTAAGAGAACGTATGTGAAAACTAATGGCATAATTAAGACATTCAAATGCACATAATGTTTAAATGCCAATGGTGTGCAGACCACTGGAATTCCAAGATGCAGATTTTATGTGTGTAAGTCTGAAAAATGTAAGGGACAAATATAGAGGAAAATGAGTTCCCAACCAGTCGTTCAAAGATTTACTGAGAGGCACTTGCACAGGTTGGAAGGTTCATAGCAGTCCTACTCCTTCAATTGTCTGGCAAAGCTAGATTATGGTAACTGGAAACGGATTAGATTTTATTTAGATTTATGCAAAGTAAAAACTTCACAGTGCACAGATTCATGTTTTAATGTACAGTTCTGAGATGTGGCGACAAAAATAAATATGTAATCCAAGCCTGAATATGCAACATATAAAAGTAATCATGTAGAGTGAAATGGGAATGCTAAACTGTTGCAAGCTTATTACAGAAAGACCAAGACTGCTGTTCCCATTGCCATTTAATTTAGCGAGCAAAAGAAAACATTAGTACTTTTTTGTTAATTATCCAACATCCTCCAAGGTGACTTGCTTTGGTTTGAAGTCTGAGTGATTGGCACTTCCTATAAATATAGAGGTTTGTATTGTAGTTAGACATCTCAGTTGTGATAACAGGGCTTCCACCTAGTTATTGCACCTCTGACTGTACAGCCCCCTCTCCCACCTCCATCAACACCAGTATAAAACCAGAAGAGCCACCTCTGCCCCAAAGCAAGAGTAGATACTCAGTCTCTGACAAAAAGTTTTCCTTCTTTCAAGTTTTAGTAACCTATAGGACATTTTTTGTTTTTTTCACCTCTTGTTGAAGTGGTTGGAAAATAAACAGAGCTCCAGTAGCTCATCCACGGACAGAAAAGAGCAGACAGAGCACAGCAGAAAGGAGTCAGGGACCTCTCTGATTGGCTGGGTGTTTGTGTTCGTAGAGCCAGACGGAGGACTGGGGCGGTTTGGCCAATGAGGAGATCTTATAATGATGAGAGGGGGCTAGAGAGTCCAGGCCTGCTGCCAGAGGGTCGGTAATTACCAGACTGACCTGGTCAGTCAGCATGGGGTTTCTCCAGCCAGCTAGCGAGTGCCGTGCCCGTGTGGAGTGAGCGCATGTGGTCCCCCTCTCTCTCTCACTCACTCCCCATCCCCTCGTCTCAAGTGCTTGTCAGCGGGGAGGGGAAACTCAAGGTCTTCTGAGGGGTGCCAGACAACTAAAAGGCCAAATCACATAGCTGTGTGTGAAGGTGTACTGTATATTAGCTAGATGCCTTCAGGATTGTGTGGCTGTGCAGGGTGTTGCGATGTCTTACATTTCTCAGTCTGTTTTTTAGGACTCAACTGACAGTAATGTTTGAACCTAATAGATGAGTAGCCTTAGCTGATCCATGCATTGCACTGTAATTGAAGTAAGTTGATTGGTTTAGCAGAATACTTTTAGCATCAAAGTCTGGCATGTGCTACCTGATTGCAAGTTGCTTTTCAGCAACCTGCACAGAGTGCTGGCTAAATAAATTCATTTCTTTCTGCTCTGCGTACTTTGGAAGCAGACATCATCATGCATCATAAATCTGAGGTGGCCAGAACTCCCATGGTGAGTCATATTAGAAAAAAAAAGTTCATAACAGACTGACTAATGTATACATGACTCTGCCTCCCTGCCAGTAGTGCCATAGCAACGTTTAGGAATAGATGGGTCCTGTGCTCTTTCAGGGGGATAACAGCTTTGAATTGTATGAATATTTTATTGAAAACAAATGCAATTTGGTTGCCTCTACTCTGTCTTAGACAATACCTGTGGGCTCTCTGAACAGCCTCAACTCCATGTCTGCTATCTACACTGAAGCGTGATCTCCCATATTTCCTGATCAGCAACATCTATTGACACCACTGATTTGGTACCATTGAAGTCATGACCAATGTGTGCGGCAAACCGTAATTGCATGTCTTTCGGAAAATATTCACAAAGCTCTTATATCCACTGTGGGTGTCTGTGTGTGTGTATGTGTGTGTGCGTTTGTGCGCAAGGAGTACTTAGTTCTTCCATCATGGCCTAATAGACCGCAGAGCACTTGATGGCCAGAGTGACCTTGTTTCCCCTACTCAGACAGGCTCAGCATTAAATCTAATGGTTTGGGTTTGCAGTGCCGGCCTTGACTCTTGCTTGTTCAGAACCACTGTGACTCCAAATCTGAAGGCAATTGCTCTTTACCCTAGAGTAAAAGCAATTGGAGTCTCTTCTTTTCTTGATCTGTTTATGTTTGTGTATGTTACTATGTAAGCGTGTGTGTGTGTGTGTGTGTGTGTGTGTGTGTGCGTGTGTGCATGCGTGCGTGCATGTGTATCTTTACCAGCAAGGGTGTCTGAAGGCAAAGTTCAGTTAGCAACATTACTGTATCCAGGGCATCTGACACCATGAAATATTCAGCGAGGAAAGAAGGAAAGAGCGCTTATCAGTATCTGAGATGCTTGTGATGATTAGACAGGGAGGAAGAGAAGGTTAGTGAAAAAGAGGAAGAGGAAGATGATGAAGGGTGATCTCATATTGACCTTTTTAGTGCACTCCATCTCAAATGGGCCGACAGACTGCACGAGGGTAGAATGAAATTGACTCTCTGTCATCCATGTCATTTCATCCATGTCAGTTCCTTAATTAAGCCAAAGGACATTTAGCCTCACATTTGCTAGGCCATTATTCATCCGCACCATGCTAGCAGAAGAGATTTTTCTTCATCAGCATTATTAGTTAGTCATGGCAATCAGGAGTAATCATTTCTCTCTCTTCCTCTCCCTGTGTGTGTGTCTGTGTGTGTGTGTGTGTGTGTGTGTGTGTGTGTGTGTGTGTGGGTGAGAGAGAGAGAGAAAGAAAGAAAGAGAGGATATAAAAGTAATAAGTGAATATAGTAGTGAAAGAACACAAATGCAACAAAGTGAAACAAAAGACTGTCATTAGATAAAATGCACTGCAGATACTAACAAAGATCTGTGTGTGCCCCTTGAGAAAAAGCAAAACAGAAAAAACATTGACAAAAAAAGATCTCTCTGGCACTTGAGACTTTTTAGGTGTGCTCTAGCACTTTGATTGGTGAACTATGCTCAAAGTCTTTTTATCGTGTTTGCTGTTGTGCCATTTGGTATCATTAGGCTTCAAATAAACTCTTTTTGCATGCGGGCCCACTCATCTTGTCTTTTAAATAAGCCCTGTCTGAGTTATTACCATGGCATCAACACATAACTGAGCATTAATAAAAGCTTTGAGGTGAGGAAGCTAAATTGGAAGTGTGGTAGGAGGCTTTGAGCCGCACGTTGGGGCACCACGCAGCTCCAATGCCAGATAATTACATCGGAAGACGACATTCCTAGGGGAATTAGAACGAAACCGTTTTAATTAGTTCTTAATGAAGAAAAAACGATATGTGGCGCACAGGCTGTTGTTTTTCCGAGCGTAAGCAGTCGGAGCCAACGCTTTGTCCAGGAATAGTGGCGCCTCAGCAGATTCCCGAAGCACATAAGCGCTGAGCTCGTTTTGTGCTGAAGGTAAGTGGGGAGGACGGGAGAGAGTGAGAGGATGGAAGAACTTGGGTGGAGCAGGAGAGGAGGTGGAGAGTGAAAGAGAGATAAAAACAGAGAGAGAGAGAGATAGTACTGTTGAAAGAGTTCAATTTTACACGGTACATTTGCTCCTGAGGGACACGCCGGGCCTGTGTCCTTATTTGAATGATTCAGCGCTTTTTCTGTTCCCCCTGTTTCCCTTAAACTCTTTGCTCCTGCAGGTATGATGAGTCCAAATATGGCTGCAGAATCCTCTGGTCTTTTCCAGAATTAAACACATGGAGGTGAATACTGTCAGTGTCTGTGCCAGTAGAGCCCTCATAGGGACTGTACTACATCAGTAGTATCAGTATAGTTTACACCCCCCCTCCCCTTAACACTTTGTATCTATGAAAGCCGTTTTTGCCCTTGGGTGTTTGTGTTGTGCCCGTAGGATAGTGTTTTTTTTGTTTATGTAGATTAACGTTTGTGGATTCATTCTTGTTTTACCCTGCCAGAACTGGTGAGTAGTAGATCATGCTTTATGCAAATAATAATAAAAAAAAACATGATAGTAGATGAAGGTGGAAATGGAGTAGATGCAGTAGATTTTTAGTCCTACTAAAACATCCATTTTGTGTCTCAGACAAATTAGATCCCTTTTGTGTAGCCCAGTACTGGCCCTGTGTCCTGCTGTGATATGTAATTTGTCTTCTGTAGTCCTTTGTGTTCTGTTGGCGATAAGGGACCCTAGCCAGGACTTCCAACTGTTTTAGCTCTTAGTAAAAGATCTAAGCTCAACATTCCTCAGGAAGGAGGAGGGAAAGCCAGTATGTGGCTTTGGCCTCAAATTGCAGTGGCTGCATTTGAGTCAATGGAGATAGCTCCCTCTGCAGTTCACACACACACACACACACATACACACACACACAGATAAGACGCACAAACAACCGCCCCCCGTCTCTCACACACACACATGTACGCATATCTCCCTTTTCCTGCAATGCAGTACTCATCTCAGGAATGTTTTTTTTTTCTACTTGGAACATTCTGCACATAGAGGACCAGTTAAGGGGTATATCGTAAGGCTTCGCCCAAGGTCGAGTCTTGTCACTGTCTCCTAACATGAAAGGATCTTATCTTCCCAAGCACTACAGGGAGGAAAATTGCAATATTGATCAGTTGACCAATAATGCTATGTATTGTACTGCTGTTCATTTCACATTACGAGTGCATACTTGTCTATTGACCTTCCCTCTGCAGACTCTCAAGTGCACGCATTTAGTGAGGCTGCCAATGTGTTCGGTATTCCTGAGCCCTGCATGACAGTAGCCTGCATGCCCTGTGCTCTTTGGCCTGTGCCCTAATTCGCCTTTTAGGTCCCTTGACACTGGAGGGTGCGGCTTGCCATGCATGGTGACATGAGATTTAGTGTGTAGTGTTTGTGTTCATATTTGTGTGTGTGTGTGTGTGTGTGTGTGTGTGTGTGTGTGTGTGTGTTTGTGTGTCTGCACCTCTCTATCTTTCTCTCTCTTTCTGTCTGTCTGTCTCTTTCTCTCCCTTAGCCCCGACATGAGTACTTTAATGTGCCTGTGTATTAAATGCCTGCTGCCTCCTCCACCACCGCTGTTGCTGCTGTTGCTGCCGCCGCCATTCCTGCTGTGACTGCTACTGCCGCCGCAGCCAGCAGTTCATCCTGCATGCCGAGCCACCTCTCATGCCCTGCCCACAGAGCCCTCCACTCAGCGCCCAGTCGCACCTCCTTCTCTTCTCCTCCTCCGCCTCCTCCCTCTCCATCCTCACTGCCCCCTCTTGGCAAGGAAGCGGGGATTCATCTCCATTCGTTCATGTTCATGAAAACACACACTCACTCACTCATTCACAATGTACACAGAAGATGTCAGTAATTATCATGTGTAATTTTACTTTTTAATTTGCCATTCACATGCATTCATGCTTACTCAGACCGATCGGAAATGCTTTTTGTGCTGTGCATATACACATGACACTGTGAAATTTCCTGTGATATGAGTGGTCAGTGATAGAGCCTGTTTTACTAATATCAACTCAATATATACGCCAGTGTCATAGGAATAAAATGGTAAGGAATTGTACT
>JAVQKI010038359.1:0-2500 GCA_036025975.1 Nematalosa erebi
ACACCCCCACCCTAGAGAGAGGGCCCACTTTGACAAAATCCCATGGGGCCCCATTCTTTTCAGGAGATTATATTTTTCACCCACCACCCCACCACCCTCCCTTCCTCTGTGTCCCTCCTCCCTCCCTTCCCTCCATCCAAAGACAGCGGAGGAGGAGAAGAGGGGAAGGCTCTGTGTGTGTGTGTGTGTGTGTGTGTGTGTGTGTGTGTTTGTGCACTGGGGGTCTGTGTGTCAGTGACAGCAGTCATCTTGGAGTTTAAAGGGTGTTCTCAAGCAGAAATATTTAATCTTCCCCACAAAACGCGAGCGGTGGGGGAGGAAGAGGAGAAAAGCTGTTCTGAGTTTACTTTTCAGCGTGGATCAAATCTTCCACCAAAAACAAATATGTGCCAAAAAATAAGAATGATGTATTGACTCTCCATAGCAGACTCAAATTTCTGAATATCAACAGAAGCTGCTGGAAAGATGGATAATATAAGCTAAAATATCCCAAGCAAATACACGTCTCAAAAGTTCAACATCAGTTGAAATGTTGTTAATTGTGTCACCATCCATCTATGTAAAGTAAGTTAATTAATACTTAATCTACTTTGATTGATGAGAGTAATTGTGTATTGTGTAAATAAACTGATTGCACGCTATTTTGTACATTCCATAAACCCTCTAAGAAACAGCAACTTGGCATAATCTGCGCACTGTAGTCTGTAATGTCTTGTAGCACATTATAAGATTAGATGTAATAAAGAAAACAGAAACAAACAAAGCTGTTGGAGTGTATTTTTAACCAGTGCGGCAATCAGCGCTGCTATATCAACCATTGCATTTGTGTGGCAGCATGCAGCTTCTCAGCAGTGGTTAGACACACAGACGTTACATAACCAGCCCCCCCAGCCTGAGTGCGCTGCAGTAACCCCTGAGCCCTGCTGCTCCCGCGCTCTGACAACCTTTTCATATCCGCGGCCGGCTTTGAGTGGAACAGGCGAGGGGCCAGCGGTCATCATACCAGGCCGAGACGCGGAACGTGACGCTGTAAATGTCAAAACCGGCCGCCGTTATGAGAACGAGGCCGACCTCCTTGGAGAATGATGTGCGAGTCATTTGTAATAACGTGCATCGCCATGCCACCAGGGCTTAGGTGATTTTTCACTTGAGAGGGAGGCAGATAGGGCTGACTAAAGGCCAGGGGGTTGGGTTGGGTTGGGTTGGGTTGAGAGGCGCTAAGGCTCTGAATGGCATTTTACCCCACACTGGAGAAGCCTTTGGTGAGTGAAACACTATGCTTCAATCTTTAGCACAGACACTTTTTAAACTGTCCAGAGGCAACGGCAGGTGAGGTTAAAAGAGGAGTTCAGTTATCTGACAGTATCGCTTACAGTATGAAAAGCACATGTACTATAAATAACAGTTCATACACTGAGCATGAGAACTCTGTCCGTAATTGCTTAAATTATAGACTGCAAGAATGAAAGATTTTTAAATAAGTGAAACACACATCACTATAACCTCTTGTCAAGTTTTAATGTTCAGCACATCTTGCAGTGCACGTGAGTGTCTAGTGGTGCCTCTGTGCCTGAGCGCCCACTCTAAATATGACCAGTGATGACGCAGTTTTGCAGCCCGTTTTGTTCAGTCAGCAGAGAGTGGCTTTTATCAGCCGTGTGGTTGTGTAATGCCATCTGAGAGAAAGTCCAAAAGAGGAACAGCCACACAAAACATGCCCCCCAGTCTCTGTAATCACTCCAGCAGACGCTCGCCTCATTATCCACCCCATGATGGAAACAAACAAAAAAAACCCTCTTTCCACTGTTTTTTTTTCCACTTTTTACTTCACTTGCGGTCAGACAGTGCAATGACATAGTGACTGTGTTTCAGTATAAGGTTCAAAATGGCGGCCCAAAAACTGTTTCAATTTGCTGATCAATTCAGAAATCCTGTACTTCTCCACACAACAACAATAAAGAGAAAATGATCACATGACTGACCGAATTCCATGGCATCATAGTTTCATTTCCATTTCTTAATTTCTTCTTTGTCAATCCAATCACTCCTCACTCACACAGATACAAATCTCACAGTGTTAGAAATTGTAATGATTAATTCACAATGTTTTATTAGCATGTATACCTCAAAGTGAAGATCTCCCAGACTGGCGCAGTAAAGGCACAGAGACAGGGGGTGGTAAGTTTGGGGAGTCTTTGAGCGATACTTCCTTGGGCTCCGGGGTGCAGGCTTCCCCTTGGTCAGACGCAAGCTTGGAGTGTGTCGGGTGAGTTTTGGCACCGGTGTCCCCCTGTCCCATCCGGGCTGGCCCGTACTGGCTTGGACCCAGAGATGGCGCCACCCTGGCGCTCACCTGTGTGAAGGGCAATGAGACGTGCTCCTCATGCCTATCTCCCCGATGAGCAAACATATGGCCATGGAACACCTTGAACAAGTTCATGGGGGAGGCCGACGTGTATATATGTGTGTGTGTGTGTGTCTTTGTGTACCCCTGTATGTG
>JAVQKI010038359.1:5000-10433 GCA_036025975.1 Nematalosa erebi
CATTGCGGGGGCCATTAAGAGGAGGATTAGCTGGCTGTCCTGAAGAGGGAGGCGTCTCGCATCCAGAGAGCGGCCCTGACCTTCTCATTTCATCCTCATTAGGATCTCATGTCAACAGAGCGAACGCTCCTTAATCATCTGCTATCATCCCTGGCCTGTACACACACAGGCAGAGACAAACACACACACACACACACACACACACAAACACAAACACACACACACACACAAAGACAGACACACACCCACATACATACTTGCACAGACACAAATACAGACGGTCACACACACATACTCAAACACACACAGGGAAAAGCCTGCTGAGACAAACACACTCCTCATCACACACTCTCGGCAGGACAAACAGATACAAGCACTTGCTGCCATAAGTAGACATACTTACACATGCAGGACGAGAACAAAACAGAAGCAAACACACACACACACACACACACACACACACACACCCTTGATAGATTCAAGGTCCATATTCACCTTCATAAACACATATGGTACAGGGACAGAACATTACTTTGAAAAAGTAAAAGTCCTGAACACCTGCCTTCGAAACTTAATTAAGCATTACTGAACACAACTAAACTCAATTACCCTTACAAAAATAACACAACCGGAGGAGAGAGAGAAAATAAATACACACACAAATTTGAATACACTCGCACGCCAGGCTATTAAACTCGGCACAGACTTGTAGATTTGCAGCTGTCCCCTCACGTTAATGTTGCAGGGACATTAAAAGTAGGTGGGCAGACACCAAGAGGATGGGCAGGCACACCACAGGCTGTCATCTCCTCGCCCCAAACCCCCTAACACACACACACACACACACACACAAACACATAAACACACACACACACACACACACACACATGCCCAGTGCAGCCGGGCAGGCGCGTGATTTTGAGCGAGCGCTCCTGCGCGGCAGCGTTAGTAAATGGTGGGGAGAGGGCTCGTCTGTCTGTGTCTACGTGTGTGTGCCACCAAGGGTCCCAGGCAGGCCAGCACAAATGAGGGCCATTCATTTCCCCCCCACCGGCATATGGCGGGGCATTGTCCTGGGCCACACAGGCACAAGTGATGCAATTTGCTGGCATGTCCTGTCATCTCTCTCTCTCTTTCTCTCTCTTTCTCTGTCTCACTCTCTCTTTTGCGTTTGTGAGCGGAGGTCCAGCCTATAGAGGCCTGGCCAAACAACAACAGCGGTAGCAGAAACAGCGGGGTGGGTCACTGACAAGAAAGGGCAAGCAAGAGCTTTGCGGCCACACCTGAGACAGTGTGTGTTTGTGTGTGTGTGTGGGTGGGTGTGTGTGTGTGCGGGAAATAGATTTTCATCACATATGCAGGTACACTTAAATGTGAATACAGCCAGATACACACAAACAACCACATACGCACAAATATACACAAACCAGCATCCATATGCACATCACCACTTCATGTTACTCACAACTCAACACACAAAAGCCAACAACTGTATGTATGCATGTCAAATAAGAGAGGGACTTAAAAACAGATGTGGAAATAGCTCCCGACAGTATTTTGAAAGGGTGGTAGAAATGAAGCGTTGGGGCAATTAATTGGGGCAAACTGCCAGTGTTGTCCAGCAGGTGGATTCAGATGGCATGAATGAGGGGGTATTCTAATCATAGAGAATAATTCTTGGGGGATTACACATTAAATCCCTCTGTTTTTCCAGGTTACTGATACTAATAGGCTCCAGCGGAGTTTACTAACCCACACAAGATCATGTCCTACTTTAGCCATGTCTTACACTAATGCCTGTGCTTTGTGAAACCAATCTTGTAGTGTTTACAATTGTCTGTGGCAGAAAAACAACACCCCATCGAGGACATATGTTGTCAACAACAACAAATCAGCATTATCAACATTAACGCTGCTGTCGTCATCACCCTCATCAACACGTACGGACAAACATAAACTACGATGGCCATCGAAATGTGAATGGGTGCTCTGCTGATTGCATCAGTTTGCAAATACAGTGTGTGTGTGTGTGTGTGTGTGTGTGTGTGTGTGTGTGTGTGTGTTGGAGATTTTAAGGAAGCACTGATTCGTGCCTATGTCTGTCTGTTCCTCAATTTGGCAGAGTAAGGGCTGTAAGTGCTCCAGTCTCACAGGACTGAGAAGGAAGGAAGTATGTTTGACTTCCTTAAATAGAGCACTTTCAGCCCAGGGTCCAAGACATATGCCGGCATTTGAAAAAAGAAGGAAAAAAAAAAAAAGAAATGTGTAAGAAGCGTCTAGACAGGTGCTATATGGGTCAGACAAAAGGAAACATATGAGCAAACAGTCTTGCACAAAAAACTTGTGAACTAAGTGATGGAGACCGGTTTTCTATGCAAGGATGAGTCTTTAACAAGTGTAATGGAAGCCATGCATGGCATGCATGTGTGTGATATTGAGTGTGTGCGCGCCCGTGTGTATGTGTGTGAGCAGGACATACAGTGACTCATGGTGGCATTTGTGGCTTGGGAGAAAAAGGAGGCCCATGCATGCAATCTCAGCCTTGAGCCGCGCTACTGATCTAATGAATGCCTGGAACTCCACCTATTGGAGTGAGACTTGCGTCGAACCTGAACTGCACTTTTTCAGTCTCTTTTTCCCCCCTTTCTCTTTCTCTTTCTCTCTCTCTGTGCAAGTTATCTCTCTCTCTCTCTCTCTGTCTGACAGTAAGAGGCTGCTAAATGTACTTCATGAACTAACTCAGCAACAAACTCACAAGCTCAGCCAAGTCCAGCGGTGGCCTGGCTGCAGAGATAAATGACTCTGGCCAGCAGATTTAGCACTTTTAAATGGACTCAAGCCCTAGCGGCCTATACAGGCACTTTATAAGCGCAGGGCCTCTGTTAGTTGGGAGAGTTGAGCTGTCTGTGATTAACAAATTCGTCATTTGTTTGAGCAAACGTTCATGCGACAACTCATTGCCAAAGGCAGGTCGCGGCTGTGTGTTAGAAGATCTTAGCACGCTGGAGAAAGAAGAGTTAATATTTAAGTAAGACACAGGGCGCCACAAAAATAGCACGATGTGAGGACTTAATGGACAGCATGTCTTCAGTGGCAGTTTTTAAACTCTCCTCACATCTGGCTTTTCTTTGGATTTCCATCTCAGAGAGACGTCTGCAAATAACCATTTTTATTGGACTGTGTATTGTCTGTTTAACATTTCTATGATGTTTATACAGGCTGTGTAATGTTTACACAACAATAAAACGCTCAACTTTTGAGAGTTATGCTCATGTAAAAATCAACAACTGTAAAAAGCACAAGAGGCAGAACTGTGTCCAATGTGTTGAAAATTGCATCTCAATTCTAATTCGCCGCGCCAGATGCTATTTGTGTTAGGCAATCATATTCTTCCGTGCAAAAACACATACCCACAATCAACAATCCTCATCTAAAACTTATCAGCATAAGTATTACCTCAACCGGTTCCATCTGCTCCCTCTAGCTGTCAGCCGCGGCCCCAGAGCACTGCGCTGTCACCGGCCCGCTTCCCATGTCCATCACCCCATGATGGATGAGGTGAGAGGTCGCGACCCCCTGCACCTCGCCGTTCACCTCAGTCCTGTCACGCGCATTCATGCTCACAGCCGTTTGAGAACTGATAAATAAAACCAAAAAAAAAAAAAAAAACCATCACTGCTCCACGGTAGAGTATTTGCCCCCTTTTTTTGTTTTGGCCGGACCAGGCGTGAAAAATTGGCCCTTTGGATTGAAGTGACCTGTCTGTTAGCTGAGTGTCCCATGGTTAGCAACCCCTCCAGCCACCCACCCACACACACACACACACACGCACACCCCCACACCACTATGACCCCCTCCAATATCTTTTTTTCAGGAACCTTTCTGCTTTTGATGAGGACACCATACCTGATCTGACGTATCAGAGGCTTAGGCTTGCATCCGAACAGTTAAACCAGGTATGGGTGAGTTTGTAGGGACAAATGGAGGCTGTTGGTTTCTTAGAGCAGTGGGAGGGGGACTCATGTTCCAGCTGCACATGTGGTATTGGTAAACGGGAGTACATAAAGGGTGTGAAGTGGCACACTCTCTCTCTTTCCCTCTCTCTCTCTCTTACACACATACAAACACACACACGACTCTCATGTTCATGTGCTTAAGCCTGCTGAGATTCACAGCAAGGGGGTCCATGACTGTGTGCTTTACAGCTGATCCTAACACCAACCAGGGCCTTCACACCTGGGCCACCAGGTGAGGCCAGGCGTCTGTGTGTTCTTTAATGACTTCCATTCCCCCTCAGGGTTCAGGGGAAAGCCACACGGTTCCCTAGCGTGGCATCCTTTTCATTCACGCACTTCTGAGGTCCGATGCCAACACGTGCTGACATGATCCATTGCTTCACACAGTGACCAGCGAGGAGGCTTACAGAACTGGCTTCAGTCTGCAATAGACAGGCACTGACAACCATTTTTTTTCCATAGACTGTAATAAGCTTATTACTGTATTTAAGGTTAGGCTCTCCCTAAATCAGACAGTATGTTAATAGCACAAATAAGAATGCATTCATATGCATAATTGTGTGAGCATATACATTTACATGTAAGGAAGTATGTGAGCATGCATTTTTGCATATGATTAGACAGTGTGAGAATCTATACACACAAACAAGCCAAACATCTCAAACTAGCCAGATTGACACACATACTGTCTACACACAAGTTGAGAGCAAATATCCTTTCACAGTTCTGAGAGCAGCATCACTACGAGTGTTGAGCCAAGCCGAGCATCATCGGCTGACCCTGATGCTGTTGTTTGAAGGGACTTTCACTCCCACTCCTCGCCCATATACTGTCACTCAACTCCAGACGAGGCACGGCGGAGGCAGACAGATGGAGCGAAAGATAGATTGATCTGGCCCCCGAAAATAAACAAATAAATAAATAAACAAACAATGCCAGTGCACAATGCCCCCTTTCCCCCTGACACGGGTATAGATCACTGTTATTTCCCGCTTTTGCAGAAATGCCTAATTCGGCTTATTTAATCAAAGGCGGGCGGGCGGAAGAAACCAGGGGTGGAGTGGGGAGGGGACAGCGCTGGGCTGGTTCCCCAGGCGTCCCGCACCCTTGCTGGGTTGATTTATTAGCCCCGCGGCCTTTATGAGTACCTGTTTCATTTTCTTGTCTCGGCAGTGACACCTAAAGTGATAGGAATTTTATGCTTTTGATAACTATATGAGTTTTACTTTGGCCCCCGCGATTCATGGCCCTGTCAGGCACCCGTAAATAATCGCAGGGCTCGAGCTGACGTGACGTCCAGAGGAGAGACATCCACAAGATGGGATTTCATCACAGAGGACAGAAAAAAGAGGGGGGAGTGAGAGAGAGAGAGAGAGAGAGAGAGAGAGAGAGAGAGAGAGAGAGAGAGAGAGAGAGA
>JAVQKI010038390.1:0-10100 GCA_036025975.1 Nematalosa erebi
ATGCCCAGGAAGAACACTACTGACACAACTGAACAATAACTGAATAATAACCTTTTTACCCTTGTGGTCAATGTGTTTCAATAGGGTAACAGCAAAAAATATTATTCATGTTCAATTCAATTAATCGATACTTTGTTGATGACTGAAATATGTGATCAATTTGATCATGGCATCATCTGGACACCAAACCTGCAAATAAATATGAACAAAGATTTCTGCAATATGTAATTGGGACCACCGATATACAGTGACATAGGCTATTTGTTTAGTGTTGTTAAAAAGGTGGCAGAGCATTGCAGGTTAGTATGTTAATATTTGGCAAATTCTGAATACTTCTTAACTTAGCAATCAGCTATTTTGGGTTAAGTGTGCTCCTTGACACACTTTGATAACTTGCAGCGAATACTCACATTGATGTTGGCAGCTCCATGGACGAGACTGGCAGCTTTCCATCAGTTTAAATGTTTCATAGTGTTTTTAGGGCCCCGACTCATTTGTTCTAGCTCAGCAGGCCTGAGGTGACGATTGTGATGACAATCACTCCCCAAAAATCACACAGCAAGCAATGAAGCAAGCGTTTACCACATACCATCCCAGCAAAGCCCAGAAAAGCAAGACAGAATAACAGGATAAAAGACTGATAGTTATAAAAATAACAGACCCAACTATTGTCATTGGGCAACAAAAGATAAGATGATGAAAAGATGTCCCACAGGGTCTGATACTTTGACCACTTTAATTTGGGGCTTGGTACAATGTCCCACCAACCTCAATGGCGATATATGAGAAAACTCAAGAGGAGTAAACCCCTTCATTACATTCAGGTGGAGACCAAGAGCAGGGAAGTATGAGAGAGCATTGCGAGAGGGCATAGAGAGAAGGCCTCAAGAAAGAGAAAGCTAGAAGGCACCCGTGCACCACAGTTTAAATTGACTCCCAATTAGCCCCACCTCAGGCAGCTGGCTGCTATTGCTGTCCGAGTGGGCGGTCTCAGGGGCAGGGCTGTCGGGGCGGGGCAAAGGTGGTGTGGGCGTGGCCTCTTCAGTCAGAGCGCTGCTGGAGGACTCCTGGGACTGCTGCAGTGAGTCGACGTGATTGGATGTGGCGTCGTCCGTGGCCGAGTCACTATTAAGCTGTGGGAAGTGAGAGACCAAGGAGTTTTTGACCATGGAAATTGTGATCTTCCAAAAAGTCCAAGACAAACATAACCAAGCTCCACAGACAAAGAGAAAATGATGAGTGTATTGACCTGAAAGTTTTAAATTACATGCTGTCAGAGTTGGATAATTTCAGGATTACAGGCTCTAATATCTTTTGTTTAACTGTTATCTGGCAAGTTATTTCAAGAACATGGACATGGCAGTCACAACAGTTCTTCATCTTTTCTTTCCAATTCAATGCATTCTCTTCTCTCAACCGGGCAACATGCCACATGCTATAAACAGTTCAGCACAGTACAGTGCAGCTCAATTTCTTGCAGTTTGAGATTCACAGCAGTGCAAAGATCACACTTCAGTCTTGCTCATTCAGCGCACTAGGGAGCGGAGGAAAAAAGGAGGAAGAGGAAGAAGAGGAAGAGGAGCAGGAGGAGGTGTAAGAGGAAGAGGAGTAGGAGTGTCACTTCAAGGCGGCGTTTGGCCCATCAGTGTCGCCTGCGGGTCTAACACTGATGGCCTGCTCTGCTGCTGGCAGCTTCGTAGCAAGAGGCAGAGAGGAGTTAAAGGAGCCAGAGGAGATTCCACATGACAGCAGAGCATGCTGGAGGAAAGTCATGCTTGAAGCCCCAGTTCTGGCAGCTTCTCGGTACAAGCGGGGTCAAACTGGGTCATGCTATTAGGTGAATAACCCTTTTGCTATGACGTTTCTTTTGGGTGAGCTTCTTAAAGTATTAGACAGGATGTGGGAGATCGGTGTTTATTATATAAAATAAAAAACATCCAATTATGGATTCCCAAAAGTCCCAAAGCACAGGAAACTACTTACCACCGGAAGAAATAAACAAAGGAAAGGAAGAAAAAAAGAAAAATAAAAGAAATCAAAATAAAAAAGGGAACATTTGGGAGGATTGGGTGAGAGGCAGAGTCGAATCACCAGAGGCCACCCTGGAGAGCTGGACCCTCAGCTTGCTGGTAGAGGATACAGTGAAGAAGGAGGGTGGGGGGTTGTAGCTAAGGCTGCTGAGATTGGGGTGAAGAGGCGTGCCAGTTACCAGCGGAAGCAAGCGTCTAGGCTGCGCCTGCGTGAGGGAAATGGAGCGGTGGGGTGGGTGAGGAGGTTTTGGGTGGGGAACAGCGGCAGTGGCTTTAGCCCAGCCTGTCCCAGCCCAGCCCAGCTCAGCTCAGCTCAGCTCAGCAACACATTCACACACCATGCCTGCACCCCCATCAAGAGCCAGGGGTTTGGGGTAGGTGAAGAGGGGATCTGTTGGCTTTTGGGAGTTGGGGAGAGGGGTTGGACCAAGGGGACGGGACTTACGAGGTTGGATCGGTTGAGAATCTGGCTAGCACTCAGTACCTCCTCCTCGGACGACTCGTCCGTGTCCTCCTGGTTGGTGAGGTTTAGGCTGGGCGTGCTGCCGGTGTACTGGCACTCCTGCAGTGACGGCGTGTCGCCTTTATCCATGCTGTCCAGCGAGCGACGCCGCACGCCCCAGTTGAAGTTGTCCATGCTCTCCCCCTACAGGGACACAAAGCAAAAACTGTTAGCGCATGCAATGAAAGAGAAGATGAAACAACACGTGAGAAAGTTTTTGCACACACCACTAGTGAACAGACACATTTGATTATATAATTTTCATGAAGAAACCCAATCACTTTTTACGGTTACCAGAGCTTGTTAACTCTTTACAATGTAATTGTTATGAAACACTTTTTACCCTAACAGCATGAGTGGAATGAAGAAGCCCTATAAAAATTAAATAAATCTATGAAAAGGTAATATGCATATGCATCAATGCAAATGGAATAATGACTAGCCAACCACACACATACACACACGCTTTTCATGCTGTATCACACAAACACATCAAAAACGGGAGATTTCCCTTCAGAGACTCTACAGAGACTCTATCACTATGACAAGAACACAACACAGCACATTATGGATTCTACACAAGCAAACAAAAGGGAAAAAATAATAAAACAAAACATCGCAGACTTGGGCAGGACATGCTCCACTGGCTGCACTCTGTACAGAATGCCATTTAGCGGGTGGAAAAACACAGGATGATTGTCAGGGAGGCAGAAAGTGATAGGTGGGGGGTTGGGGGTAGCTAGTAAAGAGTGCAGGGGGGTGACGGAGCCTCCAAGAGGATTGCTGGCCCAGAACAGAACCATTACACTGGAGAACTTACCTGCAGCTCCTTGAGGCAAGAGAGGAGGAGAGACAAGAATGGGAGTTAGTGAGAGAGTGTGTGTGAGACACCACAGCCGACACCGAGACGGAGGTGTGGGCAGACAGAGTGGGCTCACACACATACATACACACGGGGTGTTAGGAGACATACATATGCAAACACACAGACACACAAACACACCTGCTCGCACACACACACACACAAAATCAAGCACACGCACACGTACACACAATCAGTGTAAAACTTATAGCACACATAAACTACCTACACAAATAACTTTTTTAATGTATTAATTTATATTTCTAACATCTGATGTTGGTTTTGGAGGCTTTAAAAATCTTCAGAGAAACACAAACTTTCAGTAGGGTCTTCAGAACTGCATAAAATGCCAGCTCACAGGTCCTTGACCATATAACACATAAAGCAGGATTAGCAAGGAGGAGATCAGTTGCACTGTTCTCACCTCTGCATCTTCCAGCTCAACATCCAAGAAGTCAAAGTCCTTAAAGACTCCAAACTGCTGTTCACTTCCTGCATCCTCCGCTTGCACTTCCTCCTCCCGTGTCACTTCCTCTACAGTGGGGATCAGACTGGTCTGCTGGTCTCCAGAATCCAAATCCTCATTGGATGAGAACACCACCTTGGGGGACAAAGAAAAAACAGATGCATCAGCTAGACGTCAGGTTATTTGTACCATTCTTCTCCCCCTACACCATAGCCAAGGTCTACACACATGATGTTTTTCATGACTGCCTTTTGCCTTTTTTACACAGAAGCTGTGTCAGCATCAGACTGGGAAGGCTAATGCTACAGTATTCCCACAACTCCATCAAAGTACATTTACGCATCACTGTTGCTGTGACGAGAAGAAATGGATGTGTGTGACACATTAAAGGTGAAAGGTCATGAGTGAAGTCATACCGAAGGGTTTTTCGGTAGGCCTGACTCAGGCCCACACAGGGACAATACATTCATCAGCTTCTCTCTGGTCCTCCTCTGCAAAGATAGAGAGAGACAGGCCATACCACATTATATTACATTTGTAAAAGTTATATCACACCATAGTGAATAAACACATACATTAAGTATGACCATATCCTCCATGAGCTAAACAATCACACACACACACAAACCGTCCTACTTAACAAACATTCTCCACTGGGCAACCGACCTGCCCAACATTCATGTTATTTGCCCCAGGTCAACGTGCCATTTCTTGTGGCGATGTCGAGAGACACACACACACACAGACACACACACATAGACAGACAGACAGACACACACACACACACGCACCTGAGATAGCTGTGGTCTCTTCCAACTGACTGGCACCAGGCCATTGGAGTTGGAGCCAGAAGAGGTGGAGGAGGTGCTCCTGGTCACAGCGATGACCTGCGGTTTGCCGTTACGACCGGCTGCCGTGCGCTGGTCCCCGTACTTATGCCCTATGATGGGCGTCTGTGGGAGAGAGAGGCCTTGGGTCAATGTTACCAACCAGTATTGTCAAAACCTTACAGAAGTGGGTAGTCAGTCAGAAAAGGAATTTTAGATTCCTTTTATTTTCCATATTGGCTAAATAAAAATGGTCATCATTACATCTACGATCTTGGCAAATTTATGAAGGAGGAAGGATTCTATATTACAATGCTTATTCTGTGCGGCAAAAGGATCAAGTTATCAAAATACAAACTGATTGAAACAGATGATGCAAAATGCAACAGTGGGACTAGGATCAACAGGATGACTGCACCTCTGAGATGTCGAAGTGGAAGTCCAGCGTCTTGCCGGGCAGCTCCTTGGAGGAGTTGTTAAAGATGCGCGTGAAGGCGATCTCGGGCGAGCCCGAAGACGACTCGGTGCTGTAGGAGCGCTGCACCTCGTCAGGCACCACCAGGCTGGCTGATCGCGACACCACCAGCTTCAGGATGTTCTGGGCCTCCTTCCAGTACGGACTCTGTACAGCAGAACCAAGCACATAAAGCATTCAGCACAGCTTAAACCACAGACCATTTCCAAAGCGGTCATATGCACAGTAATTACTTTGCAGTCTAAGCTTGAAATACGGCAAAGTGCCTGACTCAATGAATTTTATTGGCTTTGATAACGAGTAGGCATTAGAATCATAATTATGACCTACAGCACATATTGGCTTATTTCACCAACTTGCTTTCCTAGAAGACATACAAACTGTTGTAAAGGCCAACATAAAACCTATAAAAACAAATATTATCCATCTTGTACATCTACAGCTTACAGTACAATATATCTCGTAACAGCTCAATGAACAGTGCAGTGTGCTTGATTCCCAGAGTTATGCAACAAAGGCCCTGTAGCATGAACAGACCACGATCACTACATGGCTGTATTGAATCACTTTTCTTAACACTGACTATGTTTACATGCTCTTCAGTATCCCGAATATGAGGTTCATCCCGGTTTTGATCATGTTCCGGATAAAGTGTTTACATGAATGCAGAGAATCGGGTTATTAATATTCCTGTGTAAGTACTAATATTCCGGTTGCTGATTACAGCGTTCTTTGGGGTGTTCTCACTGAGAATTCTAAAAAGCACCGTTTGAGTGTCTTGGTGCTTATCAGCATTCCATCTTGCAAATCACACTCTAAAATATTTCTCTGCAACTGTCAGAAATTAGGTGTTTACATGCTACAGAATCCCGGTTTCTTTTGGAGTGATCCACCTAGCATATCCCGATTTCTCAGGATAAGAGCTTAATCGGGATATTGAACTCGGGAAAAGGTGTTCACATGCTCAAATGCAAAGCCGGGATACTTACAGTAATATCCCGATCATATTCAGAGAACATAAGTGCATGTAAACGTAGCCACTCTTGGTGGTGCTGATAAACAACATCTCTTGATCTATACTGTGAGCATGGCTTCTTGGTAAAAGTCCAATAATACACAGCGGCAGCAATATGCCATGAAAACACCACGGGGTTGAACTGCAATAATTCACAGGAATTAACTGTAAATGTTCATATGTATTAATTTAAATATTGTGACCTTTCAGTTAAGTGTGTTCCTGGTAATAGTGTTAGGAGGCGGATGATGACAATTATGGGTCAGTCCACCCACTGATTTCTGCAGTATGGGAAACACATTAATTCAATTTGCTGAGGAACACAGTCAGATAAACGCATTCTACGGTATAACTGGGCAGAAAGACGACCCTTTAAATTACCAGTGACAAGACCAGCTTGTATTAAATAAAAAAAAGGAAAAGAAAAATCTGCCTCTCAACACTAATCCCTGTAGTGCAAAATAAAACATATTCTTTTGCTTGCTTATACGACGTTGCACATGGACACAGACAGACACCCACAAACACGTCCACCACACACACTAGAGAGAGCAGTGAGTGGAGAATTGGCCTGAGGGAGCAGGAATGGGAGAACGGCATGGAGGTAAAAAATAAAAACACCTCCCCACTCTGCTAGCCCCCCCCCGCCCTTTCTCTATCCATCCAGCCTGAGGTCGGGGCAGTGCAGTGAATGGCTTCCATAAAGATCAGAGGAAGCAGAATAATGTGGCAGTTCCAATACACACACACACGTCCCTCACAAGCCTACTGTGTCACTCTTAGCCTGGAGGCTACTGGAAGATCACACTCTGACAAAGACAAAGATGCTCTCCCCTTGAGACACACACACACACACACACACACACGCGACGAAACATGCTGAAACACATACAAAAGAGCCCGTGTAAATGTACAATCATGAATGACTAGGGGGATGGGTGATGCAGTGGGTAGAGTCTGACCCTCTACCTTTTGAAACTGACCCCCCAACTCACTCCCTTCAACTGGCTGTCATGTCATATCTCAGCCTGACAAGGAAACAGGACATGCTGGATACCTTAATATATGGGTTATACCTTATATACCTTCATTTGGGCATTTCCAAGTCTGCAATTCCAGTTTTTTTTTGTAAACAAATGCTGTGCATTTGTTCAGCAAACCACCAATCTTTAGACAACGCATTACAGTGCAAGAACTCAAGACTCAGGCTTGCCTAGCAGCTGTGTACACAAAAACGATGTCTGACCTGCACGTATTTGCCAATGATCTTCATGATCTCCAGGTTGAACTGCTTGACGGGCGCAGCCGACAGGTCAATGTAGTTCAGCAGGCTGTTGATAATCAGCAGGAGGGACTGTTGCATGCTGGGTAACCCCTTCTCCAGAAGCTAGAGGGAGAGAGAAAAGAAAGAAATGGAAACCTTCAAAGACTAGCAAATGCATTGCATCTGATCACAGATTTTGTACAATTCCCTCTAGGATTCTGTGAGCATACACATTCACAAATTAATGCCAATTCCTACAATTATGTATTAATCTGGGGTGCGCTTCCTGACACCTTAATTGCTAACCACTTGTTGTTGGCAATAGGCAAAATTGACTAGCTTCATAAGCTGCTATGGTGTTTTCGTCGATCCGCTCAATGCTTTTCCCAACACACCACACACTGGGAGTAACTGTGGGACGGCAGAAGCTGACGGAGGCTCACCTCAGCCAGGTAAGTGACCAGGTTGAAGGTGATGTCGGCGAAGGAGTCATGCAGGTAGCGGCACACCACGTTGATCCAGTTAGTGCTGTCTCGCTGGTAAGTGTGCGTTGAGTACAGGCTCATCATGTGCGCCAGGTTGGCCAGAGTGGCCGACTTCTCCTCAGCGCAAACTTTGGCGATGCGGTCGGCTGTCTCCTTGCAGAAGGGCGTGGGGCTGTCGAAATGCTGCACCAGGTGAGGCAGCAGGCACAGGATATTCAGAGGGAAGCCTATGGATGGGGCAACAGGATTGACAAACAAAAGAAGTAGCAGATATTAGTTTATGACCATTTTAGCTGTAGAAGGCTAAAAGATTAGAAAACAGTGATTCAAGTCCAATTACAGATGAAAAAAATGGGCTTGTATTTTTCACATAAGGCAAGAAAGGCTGAAGATTTTTAACTTGCATGAGAATATTTTAAGTATGCATGCATATTGGGATATTATTGCTAACACTAATCTTATCAACTTAGTCAGCTGAACACAAGTCATATGAGGTCAGATGGAAATGTTCTGAGGACTCTGATCTAATGTCTGGTCTTCTAGTATATCTGACACACACACACACACACACACACACTTCCAAACTAATCTGAACCCTAAAAAGGATCCAGACAGGACCGCAATGCTGTCGTATTAAATCTAAGGGCACTTAAAACTCCACTACAAGAGTGCTGTGCTTATCTCTTGGACGTGGCCTTAACCAAAAACAGAGTACATGTGGTTCCATCTACACTTTCACTTACTCTCTGTCTCTCTCACACACACACACGCAGACACACAGACTGATCCGTGTACACACCCACGCAAATTACATTACATTATTACAATTACATTAACAATTACTTTCACATTTATGTTGATCCATGCTAAAACTCTCCTACCTAAACCATCCTGAACCACATATTTCTATACACACACACACACACACACACACACACACACCATCTACCATCTACCACCATGTGTGGCCCCAGACTCTCACCTGCCACCTGTGGCGGGTCGACAAGCGTGTGTCGTGCCACGCTGATGAGCTTGCTGAGCAGGTGGATGGTGAGCTCGAGCGTGGCGGCCGACGTGAAGCCCTTGAGGAAGAGCTGCAGCAGGCCGGGGAAGCTGTACCACTTGAGCTTGGCCTGCACGCGCTCCAGCCGCTCGCGGCTCTCCGCCCGCTCCAGGGGCAGGTGGGCCAGCAGCCGATTGAGCAGCCGCAGTGCCAGCAGGTACTCGAACTCGTAGTCCGACTCCAGGAGCGACGCCGCGATCCAGAACACCGTCGCCATCAGGTTGGTTGGGTCGGCCGGTGGTGCCGTGTTGCCTGAGGAGTGGGATTCAAGGAAAAGGCGCCATTTTGGCCATTAATGGATGCGCCTTTAAGGTGTAATTGAACAGGTGTATATGATGCTATGCTCAGGGGCAACTGCAGAGAATGTGAGGTTCACAGGTCTAAAGTGTGTTTGGTGGCGATGTCTGTCTGACATTTACATTATCATTGCAAGTACTAAGGTATATTTACTTAGTGCTTAATCAATCTAGTCTAAAATAACATACTCAAAGAACAGTTAATAAACAAAAGCATTCTTTTGAAAAACAAAACAAACAAACAAACAAAGAAACACACACACAGGAACAGGAAGTAGGTAGAAAATGATGCGTCATTCCTCACCTGTTCCAGGTCCCCCTCCACCCCCGCCTCCTCCACCCGCTATGCCTCCCCCTCCTCCCTCTCGCAGCGAGGACAGGCTGCGGGTGCGCGGCAGGTTGCCGTGACTACCGCCCTGCCGTTCGGCCACGTCCAGCGTGTTGCTGCGCCGACGGTCGCCCTTGCGTTCGCACAGAAGGCTGGCGCGCAGCGAGTTGGAGCGGGCGTGGCCGTAGTGGGCGTACAGGAGGCCGCCGCCGCTGTTCAGGTTGAGCTGACCCGTGCTCTTGCGATTGATCGCAAACTTGGTTCCCACTAGAGGATCATGGGATGATTGCCTGCAGAGAGCAGTCAGGGATCAGTGAAGCAATGACAATGGTGCACATACAATAGCACACATTTCTTCATTCACTACACAAGAAAAATAGAACAAAGTATGGCAAGAGTACATTAAGAAAGACCCATAAGATCTACTGTATTACAAACACAAGGAATATATATTTTTGGTAACACTTTATTTGAAGGGGTCTACATA
>JAVQKI010038618.1:0-15248 GCA_036025975.1 Nematalosa erebi
AGATGAGTAGTGTGTGAATACTGACCCAAACATTAGCTATACCACCCAACCACGAATATGCTCACACATCTTGCATACATACCTGTGTAATCCGGAATGCACTTTGGATCACATAGAAATCCTTATTTTTGATATTCATTATCAAGGTAGATAAAAATACAGTGAGAAACTCTCATCAATGTGCTACATCGGTCTGTGACTTATTATGGTCACTTGGGGGTCCCTGAGAGCCCTAACCCAGTAAAACTTTATATAGTGTATTGACCGATCTCTAAGGGTTGCTTACTTAATTAAGCCTAGTGGCAATGCAAAATGAAACGATTGCCGTTGTGTCGACACTGCTTCCTATTGGATGACACCTCTTGCTAAACTGAAATATGTGTGGTTAATAGGCACGGGTGTTTAAAGAAGAATAAGCATATAATCGGCACAAGCTTGACCCCATCCTCACCCCCGCCACACACACGCACACACACACACACGACAAATAAGCATACACAACCCCAAACATTCATACATACAAAATGGAGGTCACGTGGGCGAAGTAAACATGGCAGTGAAGAAACTTAGTGTCTTAGCCTCAAGAGTGTGCCTCTCTTGCTGAATAAAGACAACATAATGGGCATAGCATATTTCTTAAAAAGTCCAATGACCACAATAGGGTGAAAGTTACACTAGAGATACATGCTTCAAATAACAAGCCATTGCATATTTTGCAACCATACTAAAGAGCTTCTCTATGCTGCACTACACTATTTTCTTAAAAGCCGCCATGCTGCCATGGTTTCTTTTCTGCAATTGTTCATGATGATACCTTTTTCAAATTACTAAATCATACTGAAATGAGCATAGAATATGTCTGGTGTGACATTCTGGTGGCAATATGCATTTGTTTTTTTTGTTTTTTTGAATATCAGAATAGTGTGGCTCAAGACATTGAAGATGATGCAAAAATAAATGCATCACAAGCACAAAAGTGTGTTAACTAGGAACACGACTGACTAAGAAGGCCAAATTCGGGGTTATTTAGCTAATTCGCCAACAGTGTAAAATGGGAGTCACTTTTGCCTGTCAAACTGACTGTCAGATTTGGGGCATGAACTTCTCGGGTTGCAGAACGGCAATTAGCGGGTGAATTTGTCCACCATGTACACTAAGATGGCTCACTACCTTTCTCTGTTGTTTACCTGCAAATTAATCCAGCCTTGTTTGGTTGGTCGCAGTGCAAATTTGAGACTTGTGCTCTGGAGTCATTAAAACGCAGACAATGTGGGCCTTTTACTGACCTGCGATTCCACATTTCCACAGCTCCGCCCAGGCATTTTGTCTACATGGGACTGTTAGTCACTCATATTGTTTTTACAAATTTGCCACTATTTTCTTCAAATCCGCACTGCACGACAGAGGACATTATGAGAATATTCTTGATATTCTACACCTGTAAATCTATATTATTCAATTAACTATCACGTTTTAACAATATGATCGGCCTACAAAATGATGTACAGATGTAGCGTTTATGCATGCATGCGTCTGTTGATGTGAGCATTTGCAAATGTGTTGGAGGGTGAGAGAGAGAGAGAGCGAAATTATGCGTGAGAAAGGCGCCGTTTAGGTTATCTGATTGATTGGCATTATCGAAATTGTTCCTCATCACTCCATGATAACACAAAAGGCCACATCTAAATTGCAGCATATTTCTGTATCAACTCAATTGCAGCATATTTCTCTATCAATTCAGTGACAGGAAGTAGCCTTTCTAAGACATTTAGGCTACAAACTGTTATTGGCTACAGTAGCCTAAGCCAAGCCAAGCTATCGAATACCTACAGAGCAAAAAGTCTGATGAGTCCTTGGTTAAACGGGGTGTTTGTTTGAAGCAGTGTCATTTTCAGATAAAACGCGTTCACAGGGAGACTTGTATAACATTCGGACAGTTCAGTCTGATAACCACGCAGTCAACAAAAATGCTTAAAAACATAGCCTATTCCTCCTTACGATATCAGTTTGCAATTCTTACATTGCATTTGAAAATTGGGTTTATAAAGAATTCTTGAAGATTAAAAACGTGCAGAGTGGTTGTGTTTCTTAAGTGTACATCATCCGAGAACAGCATACATTTCCGAAAATGTGGGGCCAGTCGTGACGGTTTGCGGACAAGGCAGTAATTTCTTACGGACAGCGCAAGCGAGGACCGGGTTACTTTTCCTTCGCTGGGTCCCACAGACCGACCGATCTCTCTTGTCCTAATGATGTTGACATATTCACACAACATTGACTGAGGCACTGCTGTTTCGCGGCAGCATTAGAGTTTCCAAACACCTTTTTATAAGTCTGAAGTCTGTCCCCTCCACCCGACCTGTTAAAACCACGCCTACGAAGCCACACAATTGGTCCGAAAGCGTCAAAGAGCCAATCAACAGAGCCCAGCTTCTCGTAACATGCAACACATCCACACAGTTTGAAGCCTATGGGCTACAGAAGCACTAGGAATAGCTTGGTGCTGGAACCTTACCACCTCTCCTCCGTCAACGGACTCTTTTCTCCGCATACTTCTTCACTGAAATGTGTGTGTGTGTGAAAGAGAGAGGAAGAAAATGTGTGTGTGCGTGTGAGAGTGTATGCCTTGAACAAGTAAAGACAGGGGAATTACTCTGCACCATCGAAATATTTCAACACATCGCGTCTGCTGGAGGACTGAAGCCATTGCGAGTGAACACATTTTAAAAGGAATGTCGATATTGTAAACAACAGCGAGGAAAACAGAGTGGCTGCAAACTGCAAGAGGGACTCAACTCTCGATTTAATTCGAAAATTGTCCACGGGACAGTTTATTGAAGATCCTCACATCAACCCACGTCAACATTTGCAAACACCGCCGAAGATTAATGGATCGTTTTTCCTCGCAATTGTGGACATTTTAGTGGAATTCAGTTCACATTAGTAAAGAGATAATATTTTTTAAAATCACTGGATTCCTTGCGCAATAACCACTTTGGAACTGAGACAGACTTTTGAATAAGCGAAAATCTTTCTCTAAAAACAATTCTAAATAATAGCGTTTATCTCTAATACCACCACATCTGTGATCAGGACTTGAATGAGCCTCCTGATGAGAGATCCAGTTATACAAGGAACAAGTATGGCATACCATCCGTTTTTACCTCACCGGGGTCCGGAATTTGCCATGAGTGCAATGTTGGGTCACCAACCTCCCTTTTTCCCGGCCCTGGCGCTACCTCCGAATGGCTCGCTCTCTCTCCCGGGTGCCCTGGGGAAACCGATCATGGACCAGTTGATGGGCGCCGCCGAGACCGGCCTCCACTTCTCCTCGCTCGGGCACCAGGCTGCCGCAGCCCATCTGAGGCCTCTCAAAACGCTGGAGCCTGAGGAAGAGGTGGAAGATGATCCGAAAGTTCACTTGGAGGCGAAAGAACTTTGGGAGCTCTTCCATAAGAGAGGCACTGAAATGGTTATCACGAAGTCAGGAAGGTAAACAAAAGTTCTTGTGCGATTACAGAACACAGAAATAACCGACTCAGAATTAAACTACAAAATATTGCTATTATTTGTTGACACCACCGACCTGAAAAACAAAACAAAACAAAAACACTTCTGACTATATCGATTTATTGATCAAGTCCTGGAAATGCACGTCCGCTGAGTCACACACTGCATATTTCAATTATCTGGTCACAGTTAATACAAAAATAGTCTTGCGCAGACAGCAGGTACTATGTTAGTATCTATATTTATAAAACCGTCTTACATGTGAAGGCAGACATGCAAAGAATAAAATGCAACTTAACTCAAACTCTGACCGGTCATGAGTTTTCTGGCACGGACCTGCTTTTTGATTGGTTGGATAATCGTAAAACTGTGCATGTGTTTAGTATTCTTTTAATTTAATAATTATGACAAACTAGCTTACATTGGTGGTTTATTTAGTGTTGTGCCATTACATTAAACAGCAAAAAACGACACAATATGTAATATGCAGCTTTACTATAAATAGCTGTCAAACTTTGTATTCTTATCAGGCCGTTTTTATGTGACAAGAGTGTGCAGATGTTACCTTTTTTAATATCAGAATATAAATATGCATAGTTGAGTGTGCAGCTGGGCAGTAATCTCCAGCTTAAAGGCCAAGGCCTAATGGTAAACATAAGGCTATCGTAGGCTTCAGGAGAAGTAAGATGGCCTGAAGTGCAGCGAATATTTGCATTGTTACGCATATAGCACATGTAGCCCTGTATTTGTTGAAATCTGGAGAAATCAGAGGTCAGTTACACACGATTGGTGGCTGAAGCGTGTCTCTCTCCTTTCCCTTTGCAGGCGGATGTTCCCCCCGTTCAAAGTGAGGTGCACTGGTCTGGACAAAAAAGCAAAGTACATTTTGTTAATGGATATTGTGGCGGCTGACGACTGCAGGTATAAATTTCATAACTCGCGCTGGATGGTGGCAGGCAAGGCTGACCCTGAAATGCCAAAGAGGATGTACATTCACCCGGACAGTCCAGCCACTGGTGAGCAGTGGATGTCCAAAGTCGTCAATTTTCACAAGCTGAAGCTGACAAACAACATCTCAGACAAGCATGGCTTTGTAAGTATAATGTTCATTATTATATTATTATTATTATTATTATTATTATTATTAGGCTATTATCATCTGAATATTATTATTATTGCTGTTGATGAGGTCCTTAAGGGCTTTATCAGTGAATGCATCATTGTGAGAGGCCTCAAACTATATTGCATCGTCAGCATTTTGCCTTTTTAAGAACAGCTTACAGTACATGTGGTTTTATATACAAAAAGTTGTCAAAATCTTGGGCTTGGTGGTTTGCATGTGTATTCCCATGCGCATACTTGAAAATAATATATGTCTATGTGTTACACTAAAATATTCATTTGCGAGCAGTGACTTGACAGAATGTTACGTGTAGTGTGTAAAGTGAAAGTGTTTGCTTCTATCTTTAAAACCCAGCATTGTTTCCTGTCGCAGACGATTCTGAACTCCATGCATAAGTATCAACCGAGGTTTCACATTGTGAGAGCAAACGACATTCTGAAACTTCCGTACAGCACGTTCAGAACCTATGTTTTCCCCGAAACTGACTTCATTGCAGTTACTGCATACCAAAATGACAAGGTGGGTTAAGGCATATGTTTGTTTTCATTGAACTGTTTATGGAGTGGCCTTCGTTTTACATAACTCGTGTGTGCGGGGATTTGCTCTTTGCCTCTGATAAACAAAAGCCTCTGTAATCCTACGAGAAAAAATGCATTCATGTCCCCAGTTAGTCTAAGACCCTTGGACACAATACAGATCTTACCTTTTGTTTGAATATAGCCTGGTGCATTTGGTAATGGTTAAAGGAAAGGCCAAGTAAGGCCTACCCACTGTGTTAGCAATTCACGGGCCTCATCTACTGTAATAGTGTGGGCAGACATCTCAGGAATGTATGTCTTACAGGTTATCTTAATTATATTTAATCACATGGGGTCGAGTATTTGGCGAACTACCCAGACTTTTTGACTACTGCTGTGTCTGTGTGAATAGGAGGGGGAGACAAAAAGGAAGAAACAAGAACAATTTGTTACAAAAGACTGATGCAAATCATAATTTAACACGAAAATGTGTTTTTAAAATGACACTAAATGTAGGTCACGTTAAGTGTTCATTGTTGCACTGTCCTGAATGCAACTATAATGGTCAGCTGGTCAACTATGAATCGGATGATATACACTGGATAAAGGACGTTTAGTGCTTAGCTCTAATTATGTCTACGTGAGTTTGGACTGGAGTCAAGGTGGAGAAAAAAAAGAGATTGTGGGGCGGGGAGAGTGTGTGTGTGTGTGTGTGTGTGCGCGCGCGCGCGCGCATTCGCATGGCCGTGCGAGCGAGCACAAGATTGAGTGAGTGTGTGTGTGTGTGTGTGTGTGTGTGTGTGTTTGTGTCAGTGTGCGTGAGCGAGCGCGAGTAATAAAGGTCAGAATAGATTAAGAAATAATACCTGATATTTCAGTAAACATATTAACACATGGCATGCTTAGGCCCGTGACGCAATATTGAAAAGTGCAGAATAAGTTACTGGGACTGAATTTGCACTTTCAGCAAATTAACTAGGCCAATAGGCCTATAGGACACTTTCGCACAGAATGTGATGATTTGTCAGACAGTAGGCTATATGCTGCCTATACATACTGTGTTGCAGTGAAATGCCATTGCATTTATTTTAAAATATCGTTGTTTTTCAGATAACACAGCTGAAAATCGACCACAATCCTTTTGCAAAAGGCTTTCGTGATACTGGCAATGGGAGGCGAGAAAAAAGGTATGCTAGAACATTTTAACATTGGTTAACCTACCAAAAAAAAAAAAGCTTTCGTAAATGAACAAACTGTGTGTTCTCCCAAAAAGAAATGCTACATTAGGCTATCTAAAATGTCAAAAAGTGAAGGGTAATAATTTGTTAAACAATCAACTGAAATATTAAATTGAAATGATCCATTCTGCTTAATTATCCGTAATTAGCAACTGTCAACAGCTTTATAACTGTCCCTTTATTCGGTGAAGGAAACAACTGGCCCTGCAGTCCATGCGTTCCTATGAGGAACAACAGAAAAAAGAGAACGGTGCATCAGACGACTCGTCAGGCGAACAAGCTCCGTTCAAGTGTTTTCGCCAGGCCTCTTCACCCGCTGTGTCGACCGTGGGGCCACCGAATCTGAAAGGTATGTCTTTGTAAGAAAGGGCAAATGAGATTTTAACTTGGGGTCAATGCAGATACATTCATAGACATGGCTGGTGGAAGACGTCAAAAGCATAAAACTCATATTAAGCATAAAACTCGTGCAAAATTGAATTAAATGGCCCAACTCCCCATCATCCCCGAAATACAAATGTTTCTGCACTGAACGCTGTTCTGGCAAATAATTTTGATAAACATTTTCCTAGATAGGCCTTACCAGAAGACTTCAGATTAAGAATGACATTATGTGCAGCATGTTATGACAGCATAAACCATCTAAAAAGCCTGCGATGGTTAGTGCAGGAATGCCTATAGTGGCTGTAGGCAGTCCTATGTAAGTTTATGTTAGAAAAAAAAGATCATTAATAAATGATTGACGTGTCTGCAATTATGTCTATGCAATGCGTGTTTGCTTATTCACCTTTAGGCCTAATTGAAAAGAGAAACAAACCTTTTAACAGCTGTCAACCACAACTAAAAAAATATTGTATTTATTCAAATATCCTTTTTTTTTTTTTTTAAAGATTTTTGTGACAGTGACGAGGACAGCGACGACGAGAGCAAAGACGAACACTTGAAAGAAGGGCCAGACTCTAGCAAAATCTCCACCACTACTGAGGATGCAAAGGACCACGAAGCGAGCCCCTCCAAAGCTCACTTCATGGATACTGATTCTTCGTGCCGCTCTCGGGAAAGCACCGCTAGGACTGAAAAAAGCCAGGCAGACTCGAGGCAGAGCCCAATCACAGTTATCTCCAGCACGACTCGATCCGGAGAAGACCTCAAAAGTCCTACCCGTGACCACAGCAAAGCGGACGAGTGTAGCAGGTCTATTGGCAAGGACAACTACCTACCCTTGACTGTACAGACGGACAGCGGCGCACACTTAAACCAGAGCCACTTGCACAACTTTGGATTTCCACCAAGTCTGGCAGGACAACAGTTTTTTAATCATTTGGGAGGCGCCCATCCTTTCCTCCTGCATCCCAGCCAGTTTAATATGGGAGGTGCGTTTTCGAATATGGCTGCAGGGATGGGCCCCTTACTGGCAGCTGTATCCTCCGGAGGGGTGAGTACCATGGACACAGCGAGCATGGCGTCACCCTCGCAAAGCCTGACGGGAGCTCCGGGACTGCCTTTTCATTTGCAGCAACATGTCTTGGCATCACAGGTAAAAACCTGTTTATCTTCATTAGCGATAGGAGTAAGAGCGCATAATGTTGATTATAGTATGGTGGGTCAAACTGAGCAACACAAGGCTTTGTGTGCGAGTTGGACCAGTGTACTGAAAAGAAGTATTTAACAGTGCAAAAGTTCTGAATGAGAATGTGTGATAGTTCTCTTGAACACTAACTAAATTCATTAGTGGAAAGAAAAACGTTTAAACTATCCAAGACAAACTTTTACTTAGTGTAATTTTATCATTAAACTTTTGGGGATACGAATGCTATATAGGCCTAAGTGTTTGTGCTTAAAGATTTCGTTTGTTGTTGTTACTAAGGTTTGTTTTTACTGATCATAAGAGTATTCATTTGTAAATAGCCTAGATAAAGCCATCTGTTTCATTTTCCCCCAATCTCCCCTCACATTTCCAACGCGTTCGGCCAATGTGTTTTCGCACAATATGGAAGTTGTGTGTAGATTTGAGAACATTAATTATTTCGGCATTTAAAGGGGAAAGGCCTCGTATTAAAACGGTTCGCTGAAACGGGGAGGGGGAAACACCCAGGCTCTAAATACAGAACATATTCGAGGTTTCCTTTCAAGTCTTATTGCAAGCATACTGTTAATGTGGATGTGCTTTTGCGTGGTTCTGCATGGCTAAATAGCTTAGATAATATTCGAGGTAGCATTGATAACACTGAATTTACAGAATCACGCTGAAAACTGCTGCTGTGGTAAATGAAAGTTGTAGGCTATGCAATCCTAATAACCCATTTCATTTAGCCTAGTTCCAAAGTTTTAAAGAATGATTTGCTAGTTTGTTTGAACTTGTCACATGGTACCCAGGCTAGATTTTAATTAAATGCATCGCTGTACAAAATTACAGTGTTAAAGTTAAACACCAAATCGACAGCTATGAGACCATCGTGATTTTGTATTTGTGACCTATAAACTTGTTGCCACCATAGTGTCTGACTGCTCACTTGTCTGTCTGCAGGGCCTTGCAATGTCTCCGTTTGGAAGTCTGTTCCCCTATCCCTACACTTACATGGCAGCCGCTGCCGCAGCCTCCTCTGCGGCTACCTCGTCAGTTCACCGCCATCCGTTTCTGAACGCAGTGCGTCCCCGGCTCAGATACAGCCCTTACCCCATTCCCATGAGCGTCCCGGATAGTAGCACTCTGCTCACTACCACCATGCCGACAATGGCAAGCAGTGCAATCGAAATGAAAGGAGATGGGATGGCTTCAAGTCCCGTGTCCGCTACCCTGGACTCGACCTCGGAGGTCACCAGCCGATCCTCGACCATATCGTCCGGATCGGTGTCACTGTCACCAAAAACTTGTTCCGAGAAAGATTCCACCAACGAATTACAGAGCATCCAGCGCCTGGTCAGCGGACTTGACTCAAAACAAGACAGGCCTCGAAGTGTATCCCCCTGAGTGTCTTGTTATTTTGTTAGCTGATGTTGAAAATTACCAGGATACTATGAGAACGCTGGTGCGGATGAATACGACAGCGAATGCGGGTTTACAACACGGACATATATTAAAAAAGTTTAGATTTTAAAATGCACTTTGGCAAAAAAAAAAAAAAAAAAGAAAAGAAAAAACATTTATGAATAATGCTCTTTTGTTAAATTAATCAGTATCTTCGATTTTTCTGTTTTTGAATACCACACAAGTATTGAAACTGAATGGTTGGAGAGGATGTGACACACATACATCGATTAAGTTGCTGCTGTGTACTGTCTGTTCTATGTTAAATTAGGAGGTAACGAAAGCGAGTTTTATTTAATATGCACTCTGAATTGGTTATCAGTTGAGTTATTATCCCTTTATCTTATAAAGACTGCTGTGTTTGATATTTGAATTAAATAACTATTTGAATCTTATAGTTATTGTCATAATGGGGAAGCTTTGCATGCCCTACAGAAAACCGCCTATGATTGATGACTGCCAGTTTATGTACCTCGAAGACGACCAAATTAAGATTACACTATTAAAGTCAACTGTACACACAGGGGGTGGACACTGCAAGTAAAGCTACGTTTCTTTCCCATGTGCTACTGACACTATTGAATTCATTGATCAGGATTCGATCAACGGTTGTAGGGCGGAAGTGTGTGTGTGTGTGTGTGTTTATAATCATATTAGACCACAGATTACTTATGTTTACCTAGTTCAGGTAATGACATACGTGAAAAGCATGGGAGTCTTTAGGCATTTGTCCTCACATCGCTTACCGTGTCTAGCACTAATTTCAATTGGGAAAAGGGAATCTGAAACAATCGCAAGGTTAGCAATGACTATAATGTAAATAGTACTGATATATAGGCTACAAATATTTATGTAATTATTTCATATGGATATTGCGTGTAAATATAACGGAGTTGTTTGTTTTGGGGGAAATGTCTTTAATTTATTGTTGATATACCTGTGTAAAATAGTTTGTGAACTATTATCTTTGTTTATGCCACCCACATTTTCATCTTCTACTTCAGAATACGGAATTTATCTGTTCCCGAACACACAGCTTTTTTCCTTCGCAGATTCAACCATGTGCCATCGTTCCATTCATTGTTGTCTCTGTGTTGAAGTGCTACTGTTAAGACTGATTAAAAGCGACAGCACACTGCACCAATGGCTTGAAACTATTTAGAAATTTCTTTATATGAAAAAAAAATCTTTCGTCTGTGTGTTAAAATGAAAATGCTAATTTTCCTAATGTATACTGCAGTTTAAAAGCAAAAGTGCCGCATCTCATTTACGTATGAAGGTTTGTTTTCATTTGTTACTACAGTTCTCATCGGGTTATGTTGTATTCGATTTTTGTCTAGTTTACAACACCAACAATGTTTTCTTGAAAGTTTCAATAAAAATTTTAAAATGCAGTCTCTATATACCCAGTGCTTCTCGTCGGTGAACAATGTTACTGTGGAATGTGCAAGAGCTACTTGGGACGAAACACGTGCTACAGTTTAAAATCCTATGCATGCATTTTAGTGAGTGTTAAAGTAAGCTGGTCGCCCTTCTCGAGTATTATTTTTACTATTACATTGTGTTTAGGTTGTGCCAGTACGGTTTCAGAAAGTTGACAATGTGTTAAATGGAACCGCAAGCCTGCGCCATAAAGCTCAAACTAGATTCCTGCTACCTTAACCTGCATTGTAGGCCTATATGTTATAGGCCTACACAAATTAGGGAAGAGGCAAATCATAGTGTCAATACAAGTCATTTCGCCATGTCAGTGACACGATGATATGAGAACTAAGTGTTTGGCCATGGCAAATACACTACCCAGAGGTAAAACAGTTTCACGTTTATCTTGTTGACAAGAGACGTAGAAGGTGAAATGTTCTTGTCACGAAACTCCATCAAAATCTGCGTCAGGGAAAGCTTTCCACTTTGACCTGTCATACCTGGAATTCCTGTCGTGGACACAGAGTCTAGGACCAAATCATCTGTTGTGCCTGTTGAGGAGTAGACTATTGACTGACTGTTTATTTCGACCGTAGGGAACCTCAAAGAATGTAAAATAACTTGATTGCCTACTCTGTTGCGCCTAGAGTCATGAGTTTATCAAGCTCGTATCTTTATTTGTATACTGTATGGTTAATAAGTAACAATTGTGGCGCTGGAGAATAGAGGTAAACACGACACAAACTATCTAAATTGCTCTGTCTATTGCTCACCTGGCGCCTTCGATATCTTACCTGATTTTATTACATGGAAGGCGACAGTGCGTCTGCAATAATGTTGGGAGAGAATTCTCCTGTATGAGTAAAACCTTACGCCACCCAGCGGATGCAGGGCAAAGTACACGCCATAGCGCCAAAGTGCAAAATAGATGATTACACTGGCGGCAGACGGGTGTCCTAATGTGGGCCACAGAGACTTCATATCCTTGGCCTGCCACGAATCTACCATGCCTTGAAAACTGTCAGGTTATAAACTTCCCTGTTTGCTTGCAAGTTGGCGTGTTTTGGGCAAATGAACACAGAACACCACCAAATAGCCTTGCTTATCACCAGGATAATGACTCGAGTTGTCCCATCCCATGACTAGTAGCGTGCCTACTCCCAGGAGTCCCGTGCTCGCACGTTTATGTCTGTGCGCGCAATTCGCAAAAGCGTATTAAAAAAAATGCATATAGTACCCATAGCACTAGACAAATAGCCTAGTTCATATCAGCATAACGGTCATTCTGTCCATTTGAAATGGCAGGTAAGAAACAATTTAAAGCAATTTAAAGCCTATATTTAAAAAAAGAATCAAAGTGAAAAATATTATTTTGTTGTCAAAAGCATCACTATGGACACTCCAGTTCCCTGTTTAAATTGAAATCGTGTTTCAGATTCACACGTCTTTAAAGTCCAGAAAAAACTACACATTAGTCGCCCTCTATTTACAGACAAGCCAACCTTTTTGAAACGAAAGTGGCCTAATCTATCTGTTTATTCTCTCCTAGGTGTAAAAGCTGCATTTGACTGTAACTTGTTTCCATTTTGAAACGGGCGTTTGTCTAGTCTCAGTCAATCATTGTCTTGTTTTGTCCGGAATCTCAGAATACTTTGCTCTGCTAAATTCAGCAGGGCCACCATGATCACTTTCTGTGCCCTAACTATTATCCGTGGAGGACAGTCTAGAGTGTTTTGTCGTTGATACGAGGTGCTGAATATTTATTCTGAGAAGGCCATATTTATTCCTTAACTGGCAAAAATGAAGCAATGATTACGTGACATAAAGTGATTTAATGTCCCTTCAGCCGAATGTTATTATAGGGCGTTCCGACAATTATACTTTAATAGGCCTGGGGAAAAAATCGAACTCCTCTGCGCAACTGGTATCAGTTTCCTTAGCCTACTCTATAAACTGAGGTCAAAGATCCACCAAACGAAGGTATTCTCGTTTGATAAATTCGGCGATAATACTCTCTATTTAAAATCTTCAATAAAAAGGAGAGGCCTAAAATACAATGAAAATGTAGGCTAAATGTCGCCGTCTGAGCTGTTCTGGATTTGCCCTAGGTCAGGGCCGCTACCACCTCAAAAATCAGGAGCGCTCTGGTGGTTCTTGAGTGCAATCGAAAAATTGCATTATTCAGTGTAAAACAATCCGCAATTTATTTTTAGGAACGTAATTTGCTAAAAAGCTACCCCTGAATTCGACTTTGTGAACAAATTACTATATTCAATACGCCATACCTATACTTATTAGTAGAGTTCTGATTCTATCATAAAATAAATCGCTTGGGTAATTAATTTCTTAAGAGAGAATTGTGCCTTAGCCTACTTCTTCCAAGCAGAATTCCAACGCCCTTGCTGACCAATTTCCATTAAACGTGAAGAGGTCGCCATCTTGTGGTAAACCACTTTATGTTCATTGGTTCACGGACACTGACAATAAATGACACGCCTTCAAATCAAAAACTGTTCCAAATCCTTTACTGAATTTATATTTTGACCTTTCATTACATGTGGTATTTTGTTGTCCTACTGAAGTCTACCTCATGTGCACTTGTAAATACTGAAATATTCACAAGGCCTGTGGCCTAGGCCCTACAGCAGAAAATTACAAGGACATTTGAATCAACCAGCAGCTGGATATATTCTGTCTTTTCCAGTAAATCTGACATGCTGACATTTGTCTGTGGGTGTTTAGATATACAGAGTACATGTCCAAGAATTAGCTTACATTAGAATACTAGGTTTGGATTATAAGGAATGTGCACTTTGTGTGACATCATGCATGTCAAAAGAAACTGGTTACATTTTATTATTATTATTATTATTTTGCACAAGCTAGCTTTTGTGACCAATAAATAATGAGGACTTCAGAGATGAGAAACAAATGCACCTCAAAGTTCTGGCTGTCAATGAGTTCTAAATTGCTGTGCTGATCAGCATTCTTGTTTAGGTTTGCAAATTTAAAGGAAAAGTCCCGGGTAAATCAACTAGGCCTTGTAGGCCCTTATAGGCCTGCTGCTCACAGAATGCTGTTAGTAGGAGGAGGAAAGCAAAAATTGTTACAAGATATCCAAGACTAATGAGGTTAAAGAGCTGATTTAAAATCAGTGGCAAATGCAAGTATAAAACGCCTCTGTGCAACACTAGGGTGCGCTGTTGTTATTCATAACAGGCCTTTGCTGTGGCATTGTTTCTGTTGAGTCCTATTGTGTAGTCACAAAGGTAACTATACAACATTTTCTTCAGAAACATTGGTGTTTTACAGAGCAACCACCCATATGCAAATCAACAGTAACCTGGCAAGCCATCCATAAACTATTTGCTACCACTAGGGTGCGTCTAGATTTCAAGGCTGAATAAACAGCATTTATACATGCCATATTGATTAAAAACAAAACAAAACAAAACAAAAACAAGCTGAATCTTTGTAAAACAATGCATAGCACAGCAGAGCAATAGAGAACATCTGAAATCTCTAACCCACAGCCCACAGCCACAACCAACTCCTTATCAACCCCCTCACCCCCACCTTCCGTGCCCACAGAAAGTCAGTGTTGCCTTTGATTCCTTATGAATTTTGAACACATCATGAGCCGAACCCACACCAAGGACGTCTGGCTGCAGTTCCATCAAAACCACGACTCACAGAAAGGTGCTATGATTACTATAACTCAAGCCATGAAGCACCTCAACCTGTCTAACATGGTGCCACTGCCAGCTGAGTTTATTGATGGATTGGCAGCCTGTGGTTTTTGGCCTTCAACAGCTTTCATGCTGTTGACACTAAATATGTGAGGGTTCGGTCGGGAGGCAATTGATTGAGGTTTGGGGTTGTTGATAAGTGAAATTGCTTATTAAAAAAAAAAAATGCTGTCCACAGGCAAACAGGGTCACACAAGTTCTTAGCATTAATCAGTCTGAATATATATTTAATTATATGTTTAATTGACAGATCATGGACGAACAAAGACCGACATATTGCAGGCAGTTTTAACCAGAAAAAGGATAGCGGTCTTCATAGTCTAATGCCCATATCATCTATAATTTAATTTAGTATGATGAGCCTTGCTATCACATAAATGATAAATATATAAAGAATATCAACATGATTCACCAATCTCGTCAAAGTTATCCATGTTGATTTTGGGGAATTGTGCAAGACAGTACTTGCATAACGTGTCTGTGTGTGCATAGCAACCCTAGGCTAGGTTTGATGAGTGTGGGAAGGTATTCAAAATGCAACACTAATGACTTCTCAATGTTATTTTAGAAGTCATAATTACATTTAATGATATTGAATGGAGTAGAGATATAACGTTAAGCTTATTTTATTAAGGTGGTGCAGTCATTTTCCAGGACTCT
>JAVQKI010038671.1:0-10006 GCA_036025975.1 Nematalosa erebi
TTTTACTCATCATTTAAAGGTGACATAGAATGGATGAATGGAGTATTGAACTTTGTACCTTAAAATTTGAGGTATTTAACCATAATTTATCTAATATTAACTCAGATGCAATTTTACAAGCCCAGTTACAACCCTATATTCAGGCTGATCCATTTTGGCTAAATGGAGCCCTTTGGTAACCGTAGGCGAATTGTAGTCTATTGGCCTGACTGTTGCATCACCGTTGGTCTTTATTCAGTTTTGCCCATTTTTAAAGACAACCTAAGTAGTTCTTGACACCTAATGACAGCCTAATTCAAAAAAGTCAAGGTAAAATGTTTTTCCATTTGTTACCTTTAAAATAAGTTTTTTTTAATGTGGTTATTGCTGTGTTATACAGTATGCATTGCTCATCTGATGAAATCGATGCCTTTACAGTCTACTGAGGACTGGGAGGTCATTGTGAGCCTCACCTCCGAACACCTGGCTACCAGTCCCCGCTGTGGCAACCTCCTGCCCACCGAGCAGATGTACACTGTCACCCTACCCCACAGCCGCAGGTACCTAGGATCTTTCCTTTTGCATATGTATTTGTGTTTACATGTAAATCTGGATGTGAAGTGTGTGTGTGTGTGTGTGTATGTGTGGGTGTGGTGGCAATTGGCTGCCAATGGCTACCGAGCTGACGTACACTGTCACTTGATGCCAAAGCTGCATATGTATTTGAAATTGTATTTGTATGTGTGTATGTTTGTGTGAGATTTGTGTGTGCTGTGGCAACCTGCTGATCACCAAGCAGATGTACATTGTCACCCCTACCCCACAGCAGCAGGTGCCTAGTGTCTTTCTGTCAATATGTGTGTTTGAACGGAAATATGATAACGTGTATGTGTGAGTGTGTTTGTCTTGTGTTCTGCAAGTGAATGTATGTGTGTGTGTGCTTCTAATCATGATAAACATGGGTGTGCATTTGTGTCTTTATGTGGTTGTATTATTAAAAAGCCACTTACAATTACAGCCAGTATAATTAGAAGTGCTCTCTACTGACTGGATGAAAAGAAGCCTTGATTTCAGCCCCAGAATGCTCCTGCTTTAGTGTCATATGATAGTGACCGAAGCCAGCAGCCAAATGAACCAGGGTCCTCCTAACACATGAAACTAAGACCCTTAGCTAACCCTAAATCCTGCATTAGAGAGTCAGTCCAAGAGCCTAGCCCTGGTGGAAGTCAAACAACCCAGTGGTTGGAGGAAGCAGGTTCAGTGAGTTCACTTTAGATTAATTAATTAATCTGTCCACAGATTACCGTCAGTAGACCTGTGCCAAACGATAAGGTTCCAGATATAGGGCCAGTCAACATGGCAGCAGTCTCACGGGAAAAGGGACTGCCCAGAGGGTGTTGTTTTTATTTCCTCACGGTTTCGTTTACAGTTTCTGTTGAGAGGATTAGAGCCACGGTGACCTTGCCTGAATGCTTGCTTTTGCCAGATGTTTCAACCTGGAGATGACTTGTTTACTCTAACCATAATAGGTGTCTGTGTAGACTGTGGTTTGGACAAAAAAATCATGCGTAGTTAGAGTAGCATCAAGTTACCTTAGATGCACCTTTCAGAATATTCAGCCACAGGGAAACCCATGTACTGTAAAGTATTTATACAAAACTGGCCAAAAAAAGGGAATGCAAGGCCATTAGCAATGACTACACAGAGAAGAGATTATGAGAGATGACAGGTCAGTGAGTGCGTTTGCAGGTGTGTGCATGTCCATGCATGTATGTGTGTGTGTGTGTGTGTGCGCCTGTGTTAAAGAAAGAGTAATTTCCTCATGTGGTTGTCAGACTTTACTTTGACATTGTTTGTTTTGGCCATGAGCTGAATTAAAGAGGCAAGGTGAGCATAATGAAACACGTGGCAATTACCCTGAACACATTCTTCTTATAAACAAGCAATAAAAGCAGGGGTGTATCTCACTCAGTAGACATAAATTGTACTCCAGTGTTTGTGATGGGTGTGCTTCCATGCCAACCTCTCCACCCTTTGGGATCTGTTTCAGACATGTCATGATGCCCCGTCCCTTCTGCTTCGAGCCAGATAACCGCTACACCATGGCCATCCGCTTCCAGCGCCACGGAGTTACCCACCGCTACCTCACTGCTTTCATCCTGGTCGACTCGGTTAGGACACATTATAGTCACTCTCTCTCTCTTTTTCTCTCTCTCTCCTCTCTATGCTACATAGGTGCGTACACTCACACACACAAACACACACACACACACACATTAACCTTATGAACTTCACACATGAATACATGTTTCCCTCTCTCTCTGTTTGTCTCCCTTTCTCCTAAACACGCACACTTACACACACTCTCTCTCTCACACACACACAGACACACAAACCTCAGTAACTAGATTAAATAACTGACGGTTAATTATCTGTTGAAAATGCAGTTCTGGGTGGATCTAGGAGAGAGAAGGTAAAAGCGTGTATAATAAAACATGTTACTGCCACCTTGTGGTAGACAAGAACAAGAAAAAGGTCCAAAGTCCTTTAGTTCATTCATTCATTCCTTCTTTCATTCTTTCTTTCTTTCTCTCTCTCTCTTTATCAACCTTTATTCAGCTGGTTCTGATCCCCAAGTATGAGGAGCTCCCAGGGTTGAGTGGGAATGATGCCCTGGCGCAGCACCGACGTGAGGAGATGGAGCGCTACATCTGTCTGGAGTCCTTCCTGACCCCGCGCTTCCCCAGGCCCTCGCTGGCTGAGATGTGCACCAAGCTCATCTGCAGTATCTCTGCCATCATGCACGATGGTGCTCTGCGTGAGTCAACAACACACACACACACACACACATACACTCTCTCACACACACTTACATGTAAGCTGGCACATGCAGGAATGCAGGAACAAACACGCAAACAAATACACACACACACACATACTATGAGTGGTCACAGAGTTCACCTTCAAAGAACTTACACTTAACTTTGATTGTCCCTCTGTCATCCATCCTGTGAACTATGAGCATTTTTTTATGTATCTTTTCTTCCCTTCATGCTGTTTTTCTGTCTGCCTCTCTCTATCTGTCATATTTCTCATTTTCTCCATTCCTTTTCTAACCTCATTCAAACAAACAAACTCTCTCTCTCTCTCTCTCTCTCTCTCTCTCTCTCTCTCTCCCTCTCTTTCTCTCTCTCTCTCTCTTTATCTGGGGCCCTCAGCCTGTCACTGTGACCCTCAGGGTTCACTGAACAGTGAGTGTGACCGGATTGGAGGGCAGTGCAACTGTAAGCCTAATGTGGTTGGCCGTCGCTGTGACCAGTGCGCACCAGGCACCTACGGATTTGGACCATATGGCTGCATCGGTGAGACTGTTTGGCATACATATGGAGATGTGTTTGTAAGAATAATACTGACACTAGCCGTCATTATCAAACAGCATTTTCTTTGGAATATATCAATACAACTGATTCGTCTGGACTATGTGATACCATACCATATTATAGATCACTGGTTCCCAAACTTTTAACTGTCACGTCCGACCAAGTATTCCGTACATCACCGATCACTTGCTATAACAATTAATAATTTTGCATAAACAAACAATGCTACGCAAAATGTGAACATATGTTATGTGGTACACAACAATGTAGAATCAATTGGGTTGTACTGGGGATAGTCTGAGTGTAAAATGTTTTCCCCCATTCACAAATTCATTTTGTGTACTCCCTACAATTGATACGAGTACAACCAGAGGCACTCATAACCCAGTTTGACAACCACTGTTATATAGATCATGATGACTGGACTTTAGGTTGGATCTTGTATAATCCCACCCACTCTCTATTCCTCCCTCCCTTGCCTCTGCAGCATGTAACTGCCACTCCGAGGGCTCGCTGGAGTTGCAATGCGACCCCCAAACGGGCCAGTGTCCATGCAGTCCGGGGGCGATGGGGCGTCAGTGCTCTGACTGTCAGCCCGGCCAGTGGGGTTTCCCCAACTGCAGGCCGTGCCAGTGTAACGGGCACGCCGACTCGTGCGACACCTACACGGGTGCCTGCCTCCAGTGCAGAGACTACACCGATGGCTACCAGTGTGAGAGGTCAGACCATTTGAAGCTGTGATGGGAACTCATGGACTAAGGGGCTCTACTGCAAATGATGAGCAAATTGATAAGTTAGACAAGCGGCAAATATTTTTTGGCTTGAACTAAAGATAGTGTGTGTGGTATGTGGGAGCATTAAAATCACCCATAAATATTTGTATGTGGGTTTTTCTTATGGTATAGAATTGTGTTAGTTATCAACTTCAGTCACTGGCGTCAGACTTGTCACTTTGACCAACATTTCAGTAACAGAAATATGAGAAATGTAGCAAAATTGAGCGTAGCCTTAGTTCTGGCAGGCCACGGAGTCAAGCTAAGTGGTCAGCTGACAGCCCAGCTGACTGCATCACCGGGTAGCTCAGCTGACTACTCCTAGTTTCATGATTGGCTGAGAGCTAATCAGGCTGTGCTTATAAGCTACTCTAACATGGCTGCTCTCATCGCTCCCTTTGCAAGCCACTTTGCCACCCACCACCACCCCAGCTCCACCTTGTGCTATTGTATTAATCAATGTTGTCATTGATGCCTGCTCTGTTCTATATTCCTTGTGGGGGGGTCTTATTTGCTGCTCTCCCTGCCTTAGGCTTTTCGTGTTGGCACATGGAAGGGTAGGGAGGTCCCAGAACAGTCATACCGCCAAATGTAAATTATCGCAGTCTTAATAAATAGTTTTGACTAAAGTGATCCTGACAGAACTGTATGTATTGTAATTAGTCACATTATTTACCACTGCTTTTATCAATATTTGCAATCAAACAAAGCCATCCAGGATCAAGGATATGCACTGTGCAGTTTTGGGAAGTGCCACCGCAAAATAAGCTACATGACTTTTCTTTGGAATCCCAACCCACACACACTTCACTGAGACTTATCTTATTGAACAAGAGTGAAAATGATTGACAGAACCTATTTTCACCCATGAACATGCCTTTAAATCTGAAGCACAGGTCCAGGCGCAGTAATCTGCAGTCATTTTCAAGCGTGGTGCTCCGGTTGGACTGGCCTTGCAAGTCAGAGTGAGTGTGAATCTGAATGAATTCACATGTAAGCATTGCACACCTCCAGCAGGTCACCCTTAGTCTGGAGTTGCCCTCCCCTCGTACTCCACTTTGTCTTGTCTGGAGAGGTAGAATTAAACACAGTAGAGTTGGCAAGCCGGCACCGTCATTCTGTATGTCGCAAATTACCATTTCCACCATGTCTGGTTCCCAAGGAAAGTATCCTGTAGGGGAAAATGAATGCATCACCAAAATAACACAGCCGATGGTTAATTAACAGTCTGCGAGACCTCCGCATTCTTTCACCACCAATAAAAACTACATGTTGAGAGTGTGAGAAGTCTTTAGAGCCCTTATGGATAATATATTTCATGGTTGCTACCCCTTAGCTATCTGGAAGCTAGACTAGACTACATGAACCCCTTATCCCTGGTCACAGTGATTTGATATCTATTTCATTTAATATCTATCTTCACAGTAACCATGGATACCGGTCTGGAGTCCCTCTTGCTACTGGTGCCAACTGACACTCTGTAGTACGCTAGATTTCATGCTTTAGCTTTTTGGTCGCAACATTGTGATTTTGACTTCACAAGCATCACATTTTCTTCAAGAAATTTAACTCTCTTACACTCTAATACTTTCCCATAGGGAGTGATTACCTTAGAACCAGGGGGCGTTCACTGCTGACATGAAAAACTACAGGCTTCTGGGTTACTTGCCAACTCTATACAGTAGCTTGCCTCACTCGACTAATGGCATGGAGATTCACATCTATTCAATCAGTCATTCGTTGCTGTGAGAAAATTAGCTTTGAATATGGATTACATCTCCACCATCTGCTACTTTGGCCATCCCACAGGCTTTCGTCTTGACACAGTTGCTCACAGACGATATCAATAAGGACAACGACCTGCATGCGGGCTAGTGCTTAATTGGGCTGTGCTGTGTGGCATATGAACAGAGACGCAGTGACACGTGCGTCACAATGGCTGGGGTGTTGCAGTTGGGTCAGTGGGCACGGCACACGCTTGGGATGAGAATCAGTGCTGATTGGCATGCCCCACACACACGACACACACACACACACTCACTCACTCACTCACTCGCTGACATGTGGCATGCAATCATGACCTCAATGAGGCCTGCAAAACACTCAAGGGGACTTCCTGTGAATGTGTGTGTGTGTGTGTGTGTGTATCCCAGAAAATGACACACTATATTTGTGCATACATGTGTGTGTTTGAAATAATGAGTGTGTGTATGAGAGCTCTCCTTCTCTGCTGTTTGTGTGTATGTGTATGTCATCCATATGTCTGTGTATGTGTGTGTGCATGTGTGTGTGTGTGTGTGTGTGCCTGCTTCTGAGTTCAGTCTTGATGACTTGTTGTCACCACTGCCTCCAGACAGACTTCATCTACAGTCGTGCCTGTCGTCCTCCATAGTGAGTGATCTGACATTTTCTAAAGCTGTCCCCAGAGCACAGGTAAGCAGCGTGACTCATACGCCAGCACACACACTGATATGCACTCAGCTGTTTGTCCTCTGTTGCCACCAACATGCCTGCCCCCTTCACAGGTTGCAGCGAATCATCCTAAAAGTTGAGGTTGAGGTGGCCATCAAGTATGACCCAGGCAAATGTATACTTACACAAAAACAATGGGGGGTGACAGAGTTTTCAGTCAACTACAGTCCAGCATGAGGTCCCATCCCACCCCCCACACACACTTAACACACACGCACTTCTAAGCCTGTATGGAAGGCAAGATCACTATGTAAATCTACTTTGCCTGCCCCTAAACTTGGTTAAGGATCCTTGGATTTCCAGGGACTTGCTGGTTTTTGTACCAGAATATAAAAGAGATGTGTTTCACCCTAAGAGATTAAAGACAAATGAAGAGCTCCCAAATAAAGAGCCATTTCCCACATAGGAGAATGAAACGGCACCACCAGGTAATATTTATGACTTAGCCTACCAGAAACTACCTGTTTTTTGGCAGGTAGGTAAAGTATTCAGCTACCATCTTTTTCTTAGAAGATAAGTGAAGAGCTGAGATAGCAATTATTGTCTGACTCTGATCAACAGGCAGAAGAATAATGATGACTCTAGACAGTCTCCCAACATACTTTGCTCATTTTTGCTGGTGTGGAAAACATTTTCACACATTACCAAGCACTCCCAATCTGATTTCCCCCATCCCTGAATTTCCTTGTCAATCAGACTTGAAAGTTGTTTTAGCTTTCTATACAGTGCAGTCAATGGATTATGTTCTTGGTACTGAACTGAAAACTGCTTAGAAATTGATTGTATTTTGATTTTCCCCCATGGAGAGGAACTGGCTGCTTCTCGTTGTCACCTCTGGTCACTGCAAGCACACCTGTCACCACACCGTACACACATACACACACATAGCTGATCATTTCAACACTGTTGACAGAAGATAGAGGGACGTGCAGACAGGAAATTAGCTACACAGTCTGATTAGCTCCAAACCAAAGACCCCACTGCTGCTCATAAAACGTGTGTGTGTGTGTGTGTGTGTGTGATAGAGGAAGAGAGACACAGAGAAAGAAAGCTTCTGGACCCTGTATCAACAGAACCAAGGCCCTTCTAATGCAATGGCAGAAAGAATGAGAAAAATACAGACACACACACAACACACAGACACATACACACACAAACACACACACACAAAACCTCAACCTATAAGACAAATTTGATTGCAAAAGGAGAGAGTGAATGGGACAGGGCGGAGATGACACAACAGGACTGAAGACAGCAGATGGATGGAGGAGAGGAGAGAAAGAATGAACAGAATGAATGAATAGGCTGTTTGAAGGGGACATGACGTTAGAGAAAGAGAGACAGAGAGAGAGAGAAAAATGGAGAGATGGAGAGAGAGAGAGAGAGAGAGAGAGATAGAGAGGGAGAGAGAGAGAGAGAGGGGGCAGGAGTAGCCTTGTCAGTGGTCAAGGCAGGAGAAGAATAATAACACACCTCCAGTCACACACTCTCTCACACACACACACAGCAGAACGCCTGCCAGTCACACTGCTGGGACAGCAAGGGGGGGAACGAGAGAGGGACGAGGAAGAGAGGATGAGGACAAGGGGAATAAGGACAGCGCCATTGGACAGGAATGTATGACAAACAATAACAACAACACAACAAACTCTGGGAACAAATATATATATATATACCAACTGAACAGGTGGACATTAATGGTTTGGCGCATCCATCACATAGCCTACAGTATGGAGAAAAGCATTTTAGAACATTATTTAGGAGCAAAAGCTAAAAAAAAAAAAAAAAAGAAAACCAAAAAGCCTAACTTGATACATATTGATAAAAATGATGTGGGACTGAGAAACTGCACACACCGTCCGTCTCTCTCCAGTAATAGGTATCCGTGTCCCGGGGCACACGCAGGTAGTCACGACCTCGGTGCGCCTGGAATGTTTGATTGACAGCTGCGAGGATGCTCAGTGGCTCCAGCGGTGCGCGGGGCGTCAGAAGCGATTAGAGTCCTACCTGACTGACAGCCGCATTCCCGCCCGCAGCCCTGCGCGGAGTACCGGCCACCGTCACACCGAAGACCTTTACTATATGCGCCTGCGGCCATTCCGGTTGAAATCTGGCACGTGTGCAAGTGCAGACAGAGAAAGAGACGTGCTGAACCGGCCAAGACAGCCAAGACGTCACACTTCTGCACGGTCGCGTGTCATAGAATTACTCATTTGTGTTGTCACTTCTATTTTTAACAGCTTCGAAAAATCTAATGCAAATCATTCTAGAAATTCAAACTCAAATTTCACGCAAAGTTCTTGCAGCTTGTTTCTTGTGCACTTTTCATGTGGTGTCAGTTTGAATATGGTGCAGTCAACTACGATAGCGCGTGGTGAAACAGATGATGAGGGAGAGGGGCCTCTTTTTGTATGTTATATTAAGCATATTTGCAGTAGTTTGTTCCATGAGGCAGACGCGTGTGTTTGTGCAGGCGTGGTTCCATGCTGATTAAACCCTCTCTGACACTTGCACTGGCTGTAGATTTCCACATAAGTTACTGTGGGGTTCAGTGGGAGGCAACAGGGCCGTATCTACCATTGAGGACACCGAGGTCATGTCCTCGGTATTTTTTCCCGAAATGTCAAATTAGTCAAAGCTGAAATCGAGCAGTGATGATCAGTTGCAAACACAAAACCCGGTCCGTATCCGAATCCATGTGTCGTCTGTTTTAAATTCACATTCTCCGTCTAATCTTTTCTTTTAGGCTACTGTCTAGCCTATGGTCTAATCTCTTGTCTTTGCAGGCAGCGCAGGCATTTCACACGATGCAGAGAGTCGGGAAAACCGGCAGACTGACTGTAGGCTACGTTTCATCACGTAGTAGGCTAATACATCGTAGTGTGGTCTTCAGCGAAATGCAGAAATGAAAAAGATTTTGCATCAAACAAAATTAAATTTTAAAAAGCCAACAACAGAAGGCAGGGAAAGAGAAGGAGAGAAGGTGAGCTTGTGTCAGTGGCAGACTGTTCAGCGCTGTCAAACGCAAAGTTTCCAATTTTGTCATTAGGATCTCGAGAAACACACAAAACTAGCCTACGTTGTCACAGGCAGTCCTGACTGACTGACAGGCTTGTTGGAGTTTGCTGGCAGATGGATGGGACTTTATCCATTAGACGGTGAACGCGCATGTCTTACCTATATTTTTAAAATCCTGGCTAAGGCCCTGCTAACACACAACCCAACCCCCCAACCCCCCCACACCCCCACCCACACACACACACACACATGGTCGCAGTCACACACACACACACACACACACACACACAAACACATGGTCAAGGAGTCTCACACACACACACACACACCCCCCACCCGCACACACACACACACACACACAAACACATAGACACACACACACAC
>JAVQKI010038766.1:0-15059 GCA_036025975.1 Nematalosa erebi
TAGGGCTAAAGGCTTATCAGCATAGCAACATCCAAACCTGTCAACATGTTATCAACACACAAGCCAGTAGAGTTGGGATATTTCCACAAAATATTTATGCAAAGTAGCTTTCGTATATAAGAGATTTACAAAATGAAAACATGTACATATGTACATTAAAAAATGCATATGCACATAATATGCGCGGCTTTGTTTTTTTCCTGATGTTTTCTGAGGTATTAACTTCTCTCATGCCTTGCTTGAGTTGTTGCATTTAGCCTGCTAACAAAGTTTTGCGCTGACAATGCATGAACCTGAAAATGATTGGTTTAAAACGCCTTGTTTTTTCAGCTGTGAATCCAGGTGGTATATTGTATAATTATTTATAGAGAAGGTCATGGAAAGTTTGCTTTTTAGTCAGGGAATTTTGACTTGACCCAGGTTTGTTTGTTACTTTCTTTTATCCTTTCTTTCTTTATTTCTTTCTTTCTTCCTTCCTTCATTTCTTTCTTTCTTTCTTTTGTTCATTCCATGTGAAAAATATTATGCAAACTTTTTTTTTTTTTTGGATTTAACTGTATGTCTTTGTTCTCTCTCTCTCCCAGGCTGAGCAGGCCAGCATGTCCCATGTGGTGGACTTCCTGTCTCTGATCTTACTAACAGCCATCTGGGCTGTGTGTCCACGGGACAGCCTGGCCATGCTGGGCCAGTGGATCCAGGGCAAACTAGTGCAGGTGAGAGAGCCTAACCACAGCTACAGGGCGTCACCTCCAGAAACGAGGTCATACGCATGTTTGTGTGTGTGTGTGTGTGTGTGTGTGTGTGTGTGTGGAGATCTAGCCATGAGGTAGAGCTATGTTTATCCAGTTATGGGTTGCTTTTAGCATTCAGTCCAATATGGCTACAGAGTGCATCAGACAGTAGAGATTCATTATTGTTTTTGTGTTAAACCTTGTAGTCGCTAACACTCTCTGGTATCGATCTTGGAGTGTTTGACTTGCGTCGAGCCCTCAGTAAAATTGAGTTATTGCGCCGCCTCCCTGCACGGTCTGTCGATTCCTCCATTGCAAAAAAGCATCTCAAGCAGCAGCGTTAGGGTAATAAAGCCCTTGCTGTTAAAAAGCAAACGATTCTTCCAAGGCTGTTCAGTCAGGCAGGTTTCCTTTTCAAGAAGAACTGCTTTGCTGTCACAAAGTCTTGTTTTTTTAAGAAAATTAGGTAGTGTAGGCAATATTCCAGTGAAGACAGGCTTTTAAATGAACCAGAAAAGCAGTTGTGTTGCCAATGTATTTTCTTTTCCAGGAAGTGAGTTTTTGAAATGGAACTCATTGTAAAAGTCTATTTCATTGTTTATCTCTCCACTATTCTGTCTTTCATTTCTCTTGGCGATGTCTCTTTTGATGCGTCCCTCTCATCTTACCCATGCCTGTGTATGTGTTTGTGTGTGTGTGTGTGTGTGTGTGTGTGTGTGTGTTTTTTCTCTGCCTCTTTGTTCCAGTTCATGTTTGATCGGCCATACAGCAGGAAGCTGGAGGCGGAGGCGGACCAGGTCGGATTGCAGCTGGCTGCCAAGGTAACGTGCCGCTGCCGGCGTCGCCGAGGTGACGGTGATGTCTCAAGTAGCCGTTTCCCGCATGTTTCAGAGCCGCTTCCGGACAACAAGGCCTTCATCTCTCAGGGACGCTTTCTCTGTCACCTGGCAAACGTCCCTGTGGCGCAGTGAATAGACATAAATGAAATTCCCCACTGTGATGACTCACTCTTAGGCATTGTGAGTCCTAGGCTATTGTTTGAAAAAGTGCAACAGCGGCGCTGTCCTCTGGCTGACTGCTCTGTGTAGGACTGAAGTGAAGGTCTCTCGCTGAAAGTGGTCAGGTTGAGACCAGCCGAGGTCAGGCTACATTGTCAGGGAGAGATGGACAACAACCAGTGCTGGGAGGGAGGGAGGGAGGGGAGATGGTGCAGAATTAGGAGGCCTTGGGTTAGATCAAGACCATGTGAGTTTGTTTGTATTGAACAGTCTGAGAACGAAGAGAAAGGAAACGGGTTTTCCTTGAAACATACAAATGGGTAAAAAAAGGAAAAATTTGGCAAATTAGTACAGAATTTTATGTGGAAAAGCAAAAGGCAGATGTAAATGAGATGCTCAAATGCTTCATTCTGCCTGCACATGATCTGGGTGATCATTTGCCAGAGGTGCCACTAGGTGGCAATGTTAGCAAGCACTTTTGGAGCTCCTGTCCGGTGTTCCTCCTCTGTTAGTCGGGGGCTGATTCAGTGGAGAGTAGATGGTCAGTGTTTCTCAAACGTGTATGGTGGTGAAAGAGAGATGGCTATCGTCAGTCACTCCTGTAGGTGTGTGTGTGTGTGTGTGTGTGTGTGTGTGTTTGTGTGTGAGAGAGAGAGAGAGAGACAGATAGACAGACAGAGAGAGAGGAAGCTTTTGGCGTAAAACGCTCAGAAAGGCCCACATCGCATGTGGAGCCGAGTGAAGGACACAGTGGCGGTTACCTAGACAACGGTTCCGGAGACCTGCAGCAGTGGTAAGTGGCACAGTAGAATGTGACCCGTTTTTGGAGGGAACCCAGTGTAATTGGAGTGCTTGGCCTAATTTGGGTTACTGGAACAGGCCTCTCCTGATAGGAGAAGTGAGCTGCCTGCAGGGGTGCAGCACATATAGGCTGTTGGCCAGGATAGCTCTCCAGACCTGGGACAAAAGGAGCCAGTTAGCAGAAATGTGTTATAGGTGTGTTGGAGTGCTTAGCGTAATGTCTGTTTATGTACACAGAGACCCCTATATGAACTCCATATAGAGCATGAAATATATTGACATAAGAGCATCATCCATTTCAGGATGTCAGCTCAGGTGAATGTATTGTTACAGTATGTGGCACAGCAGTTTATTCTTTCATATTGCAATGCATATTAGCCTATACTTCTTAGCCACTGCCTCACTCTCTGTCAATCCATTTCTCTCTCTCCCTCTCTCTCTCTCTCTCTCTCTCTCTGTCTCTCTCTATCTCTCACTCTCGCTCCACTTTCCTTTCACTCCTTCCCCGATTCTCTCATTTACACCATTTCTCTCTCTCTCTCTCCCTCTCTCTCTCCACTCTTCTCTTTCCCTTATACACTTATCTCTTTTTTTCTTTCCTTACCTACTCTGTTCATATTCTTTTTCATCCTCTCTCTCCTCCTCTCTCCTGGTCTTTCTCTCTGTCTCTCCATCCTTCCGCTGGTTTCTCTTGCTCTCTCTCTTTCTTGTAGGCGTGTGCGGATGTGCGGTCTGGGCCCGTGTTCTGGCAGCAGATGGAGATCTCGGATCAGCTGCGGGGTGAGCCCACCGTGCCCGAGTGGCTCTCCACCCACCCATCCCACCGGAACCGGGTCAACCAGCTGGACCGCCTCGTCCCTCAGGTACACACACACACACACACACACACATATACACATACACACACACTCCTCCTCTCCATTCCCCACAGGCCTTTGGCTGCAGCCCATTAACCCCACATCCTCTGGAACAGCAACCAACTCAAACCCTCAACTGAACAACCAGTCAACTGAACTCCACACACACATGCACGCACCCACACACGCACACTCAATCACATACACACACACACACACACACACTCACTCACACTCACTCGCTCAATGCATACACACACACACATGCACACACACACATGCACACTCAATCACACGCACACACACACACTCACTCACTCACATGCATACACACACGCACGCACGCACACGCATACGCATACTCACACACACGCCAAACACTCCCTCTTGAGTCAGGAGGAGAAGCTCGTCTAGACGTTGGCAGCGCAGCTTGGCGGGGCTCTGCAAGCTAGCGGGACTATCCGTCGGAATCTGTTTTGACTGAGGGGGAGAGTCGGGGAGCGGTTAAGGGGAGCATGGTAGACGGCGGCGCTTTAAAGAGCAGCTGTTAGGTTAGTGCTGCAGAGGAAGGCTTAGCTTAACGAGATGCCAGGAGACTGCTAGGTTTTACTGCTAATGGAGACCTGTGGCAGTGAAGACAGAGTGGTGTATGCGCACACACTCACAGACTTACACACACACCCACACACACTCTTTTACTTTCGAACACACTCACACATCTAAGCACACACTTTTACTCACAAAAAGTACACACTCACATTCACACACACACACACACACTTCCAGACTGCGAGGTGAACACATACTAATGAGCACAGACCTACTCTACATCCCTTGCAGCAGGTGAGTAGCCAGAGCCAGAGCCAGAGTGCTGTGGGGGAAGACAGTCTTCAACAGTGATGCCAGAGGCCCTCAGTTAGGGAGGGTCTTCTGGGAGAGAGAGAGAGGGTGGAGCTGCAGCCTGTCTGCCCGTTCTCCTCAGCTCCCGGTGACCAGGGGTGGGAAACCCCGCTCGTTGGAAACAGCCGCATCTCCTCAATAATTCACAGGGCATTTGCATCGGGCCGCCATGGAAGACAGATTAAGCCATTAGACACGCGTCGTGCCCAAAGCCAGAGGGAACGTTTTTTGTCAGTTCAGGGGGACCAGAGTGAGACACGTTTGGCCCTCACTGGATTTGACGGTCCTGAGTCCCCCCCCTCCACACACACACAGACACACACACACAACAACAAACCCCTCTCAACGGAGCGTGCTCTGTAGCCTAAAGCACCGGCTACTAGACCAGACACAGCCTAATGGTATCCGTGTCGGCAGACTGCGCTAAACGCTTCTCAAACCCAATTTCTGTCCTCCTTGCTTAGCGTGTGCAGCGGCGTGATTGCATCATCTGGGCTGCATGTGCAGACTCTAGTTGAAGAAGACATTTCCTCAGATGGAATCATCTCCCAGCTAGCACTAATTAGGCTAAACATTTGCTCTTTTTTCGACTCCTCAGATCTGGCTGAAATGTAATTTTTTTTTTTGTGGTTTGGAGATTGATCTCAAGCTGCTGCAGCATTCCTCTCTTTTGTTCTCTCCTTCTCTCCTCCTACTACTCTCTCTTCACTCCTTTTCTGTGGTTCCATCTCCTGCACTTGTTTTTTTTTTAGTTAGAGGCTCTCTGCATAAGGCTTTTACTGTGATTGCAAGTACAAGTCCACAGGCTCCCACTGCCTTTGCACCGTTTTGTTATAGCGTCGTTTCTTTGGCTGCCTCCGGCATGTTCCCTTTTACTGCTGCATATAACGTTTATTCTAAGGTAGCTTCTTGTCTCGGAGGAAATAAAGATCACTAAAACCTAAGCTCGTATCAGGACTGAAGGGCAGCAGTGGAGAACATGGCCACGCTCCAAAGTAGCTGTCATTTGTGTGTGTGTGTGTGTGTGCTTTCGTCAGTGTTTGTGTGTGTGGTTGTGGTTGAGTATATGTGTATGGGTTTATGTGTGTGTGTGTGTGTGTGTGTGTGTGTGTGTGTGTGTGTGTGTGTGTGTGTGTGTGTGTGTGTGTGTGTGTGTTTGTCACACACAGGGGCTCACTTAACCTTGAGCTTGAACTTTAAGCTGTGGAAAGGAGTCCTGCCTCCTTGCTGGCAGTTAGGTGCATCAAACGCAGGGGGAACAGATGGTGAAGGAACTAATTGTTCATCAACTCTGTTTGTATGTGTGTGTGTTTGTGTGTGTGTGTGTTTGTGAATGCCTGTGTATGTCTTCCTCAGTTGTCAGTACACACCCTTAGGACAACTTTTCTAATTCCACTGTGAGCCACATCCGCTGTCTAATATCTGAAAGCCTCTTTAACCCAGAGCAAGCCTCTGTTTAGCGGTGCCAATTAGCGACATGGTTTGAGCACAGCCATCATTCGCCTCCCTTCCCTTCCACACACACACACACACACACACATACACACCAATACACAACTCGCCTGTTAAATATCCAGCAATTTGAAAGCCGACAGGAAGAGACTACCCCCACCCTTACGCACCCCCCACCTCCACCCACCGACCCCATAGGGGGCCTCTTTGACTTTGACTCCAACCATCTCGCTCGACCTCTGCACGCAGGAGCACAAGGTTTTCAGGCCTTTGCATCAGCTGGACAGATCTGTCGGGGGAAAAAAAACTCACATATATTGATGTGCAAAGGGCTTTTAAGGGGTGGAAATGCAAAGGGAAGGACTCAGCCTTGGCTGGTGAATGGCTGCAATGAGTGGCGGCCTGTGGTGTGCTGGAGTGGAATTGATGTGTGTGTGTGCGCCGGTCGGTGGAGTCGTCGGAGGAGGAAAGACGGAGGGCAGCTGCAGTTCATGCCTGCAGAGTAATACTCAGAGCTTAAAACGGAAGAAAATATTCTTAAAATCTTACATTTTCAGGATATGCTAGTTACAAAATTGGTGGTATTTATGCATACAGAGAAGTGTGTGTGTGTGTGTGTGTCAAAAGCTAGTCCCTCCGTTGATCTGTGTATGTATATTTGCATATATAATGTGTATGCCTGAGAGTGCCTTAGTCTGTGTGTAATTCTGTCTTTAGTGCATGTACACTACAGTGTGACCATATTTAAGATGCCTTGTGCTTTGCCGCCCTGGGGGTGGCTGTTTCAATAAGAATTGAATGAGAGCAGCGCTAATAAAGAGCCGTTTACTTTCACGCCTCATTCCAGTGCCATGGAAACGACCCTGATGATCTCATCTTCAAACGCACTGGATTCTTTGGTCTCATTAAATGCCCATTGAAAAAAAAAACAGGAACGTCTGTCGAGGAACATCCTTTCGCCTCATCTCTCTCACTCTCTCTCTTTTTTCTTTTTCTCTCTTTTTCTTTTTTCAACTTTTCTGTCTTTTGTCTCAGTCCCCCGTCATGAATGTCAATCAGGGGCGAGAGGTCTTGAGAGGTAAAAAAAGCATAACTATAGACCTGACCTCTCTGACCCATATTAAGCCCTTTGTTTGAGGACTGTGTTGCACTCACAGAGCATAGGAAAGAAAGGGTCTGAAGGGACAAGCTTGGGAAGATTCGACTGACAAGAGGCTGAAGTTTGTTTAAAGGAAAGAAATGGCGTCTAATTCATAAACGGCCAGTGCTATCAAACCTGCTGATTTTATGCACGGTGGGGGGGAGGGAGGTCTTCCATGCTGCAGAGGAGGCAAAATCATGATGGTAGCAGGAAGACCCAAGGACTAGGTTCATCCTTCAGGCAGCTCGCTAGCTGCGAAAATGCTTTTTTTTTTCCTTTTTAAACCTGAGCAGAATAGCATCTGCACTCCGCACACGTGCACGACTGCCTTTGGCTACACATTAGACAGACTGATAAGCGGCTTCAAGGCCGACATGCTGTAATGTTGAAATGGAAGGGTGAAAGCAACTTCAATATACTGGCCACATTATGCATTAGGATGAAGCACAGTTTACAAGGAGCAACAGGGCTTTCAACATGGGCAAATTTAGATGGGAGGAGGACATTTTATCTTTGTAAAATATATATTTATGTGTGTTTTGCACAGTATGTAATCGAAGAGTCGAAGATAAAACGTGTCTGCAAATGTGCCTGCAAAATTACATTGGCTTGTTTCTGAATAAAAGCTTTCACTTGTGAATGTTGAATAACAGTGAATATCCTTAGTTGGTAATTACACAAATGTACAAATGCTGATGTTACAATACAAATGTTTCTGGCTCAAGGTGAGGTCAAAGGTGAAAGATCAACTCTGTTATTCTTGCTCATCCCCACAGGCACTGGAGCTGAGGGCCAGCTGTGACTGCCCTGCGCTGCCCGCCACCGACCCACGGGCCGTCTTTTCCAAGAGCGTCCGCCTGCTGCTGGACAGCGTGAAGGAGCGAGAGAGCACCAACAAGGCCAAGGAGCGTGAAGGCAAAGCGGCTGGAGCCGGCAGCATCTTCCTGCCTCTTCCCCAGGCCCCCTACCCAACAGCTCAAGGCTTCAACCCAGCTTCAACCCAGTTAGGTGGAGTGCTGGCCTCCACACCAGCCCTCTCTCAGGCCCTCCCCAGCAAGTGAGTCTCAGGAGAGGAGAGACATACACTTTGACAGGACCCCATCATCAACACCATCACTCCATAGTGGTCTCCAGTAGTACTGTATCCTAACCATCCTCATCCTAAGTTGCCTTCTGTCTGTTGGGGGTTACATACAGTGTAGGTGTGGATGTGTTTTATGTCTCCATTAGTTAGCTCAGCTCTAAAATTAGTTAGATCTCTGGATTCTGCTTGTTGTGTGAATCGGAAGCCATTTAAACATGAATCTGGTTTTCAGCTTCAGGGACCAGGCCTTGCAAGATGCTAACATCCTGATGTGATATGCAAAGCGACAGTCTTTCATTTTAGTGATGGTATAGCACATGTTTGTGTGTCTGTGTGTGCGTGCGAGCACACTCAGATTTACTATGCAGATGATGTCTGTATATGTGTGTGTGCATGTGTGAGATGGATGAGGTATACATGTAAGCCTGGTTCATTAGAGTGTAAAATGAGTCAGGATGCTCTCGCGAAGCACTGGCCACGTTTTTCCAATGCAATATTATCGTGTTAATAATGGAACCTCTCTAAATGTGGATGCGATTAGCTGTAATCGTCTGATTAGCATAATGGCCCCATACAGTGGGTAGCATTATGATGTGCATTATTCATCAAAGGACCCAGGCGCTCTCCCTTCAATGTGGGTGCTATAGGTTCCCGGGCGGTGACGCAAGCATGCACCGCTCTCTCTCTGAACCAAACCCAGCCCAGCTCACTCAAGCCTCAAGAACCTCATGAATTCAAGTCTTGCTCTCTCAAGTGCAGAAGTCGAGTCACGTGGAGACGGCCAATGAATTTTTTTTTTTTTTTTTTCTTCTTTTTTATTTCTCCCAACACTGCGGTACCTGTGTAAGTAAGGTGTTTAGTTGCCTCTCTCTATCTTTTTCTTCCTTTCTCTGTTTCTTTATGTAGGTCAGGGCTTGCACCCCAACGCGCTCACACACACACACACACACACACACACACACACACACACACACTATTTATACAGTCTATGTGCACACCTCCCATTGTGTATGTGAAACTCTGAATGTGTTAAAAGGACACTTAAAGCAATGCACTATAAATTCAGTTTCACTGCTGATTTTTAAATATTTAAACATTATTACTTTTTGGGAAAATGTCTAGGAATGTCATGTCCATGTCAACACTGAATAGCAATCTTTCACTATGTAACAATGTTGAACATCAGGGAAAAAAATAAATATTTTAAACTTTATAGCCTTTGAGCACTGTGTGTGTGTCAATGGTTATAAAGGGAAGGAACCTGGCATCAGAGGTGAGTGTGTGTGTGTGTGCGTGTGTGTGTGTGTGTGTGTGTGTGTGTGTGTGTGCGTGTGTGTGTGTGTGCGTGCGTGTTCTAGAGAGAGACAGCAGTATTTTCCCTGGTGATGTGTGTGTGTGTGTGTGTGCGTGCGTCTGCATGTTCTAGAGAGAGGCTGCAGTATTTTCCCTGGTGATGTGCAGTGGTGCTGCTCTTGCCTGTGTGTGAAGTAGAAGGCAGACCTGTGTGGGGTCAAAGCTGCAGCCCTCCTGTGATCACGTGTGTCTTGCTCTTTCTCACTCTCTCTCTCTCTCTCACACACACACACGCACACACATCACACACGCTGATAGTGCAGACTGCTTAAGGTGCAGGGATACTCTTTTTTTCTATCTGACTCATCTCTCTCTGTCTCCTAGCTTGCCTGATTCCTCAGCCATTTGGTTGCTCTTCTCTTTGTTATTTTGTCTCTTTCACTCATCCCCCCTTCTTTACTTCTTTCTTTCTTTCTCTTCTCTCTCTTTCCTCCAGTTATCTCCATCTTACCCTGTTCCTCAAGCTTTTTTCCCTGCTCTGAACCCTCCGCTGGGACTTAAGCATAAGAAACTCATTACCAGATGTGAGATTGCACGAGAAACACCAAGCTGCTACTCTTTGTTTGCTCTCCCTGCCATCGCTCTCCCAGCCAATTAACAGAGAAAAGAAGGGAGCAAAAAACAAAAAGGAACAGAAGAACAAGGAATCAGATCGAGAGGACTTTCCTCCATCCTCCTGTCATGGATAAAAAACAAACCCACATGTCCATGTTCTCTCGGAACTCAAGAGGAGGAAAAAGATAGGGTATGGAAAGCCTAACAGTCCCCCCACCCCCAACAGTTTCTAATAAAATCTGGCAGGGAAATTGTCTGAATGTATTCCCTTAGCGCCAGGAGGCATTAGCGTGTCAGACGCATGGGGTTTCAAATGGGCTTTGAAATAAGCCGACTAAAGCTGACGTCATGTAGAGACAACATTGTAGCCGCACACAGAAAGCAAAGGGAATCAAAGTGAAAGTGCTGCACAGGGATTGGGCCACTGCTGTTGACATGAGGCATATTGTACTACACAGCCTTTGGAAAGAACAGATCCAGGATCAGGTCCTTTACCATGGGACACTTAACACTGTCACAGAGCTAATGATATCTACATTTGGCCCCAAGGCATTCAGTTGTCACTGATATGTGCGAAGAACATGTCACCAACTGCAACAGGTATAGGCACTAATGTAGTAATTTCTGCTTATTTCAGACCCTTTTCCTGTCCCAACATTCAAAAGAGCGTTCTGGCATTAGTCATGTTAGATGTCTTTATGTGCTGTCATTAGAGACAAAAACAGTAGAAATGAATCTGGCAGTGAGCCAGTTAATCTACTAATTGCCTACCTGCAACACTGGACAACCTCTTTTTGGTTTGCATTATCATAGGCTTACGTGATTTCGGAATTCCCCCTCGAAGCCACTTACTTCTTTAGGTAAATATGGTGATCCCCATTCAGCTGAGTGTGTTGCTGTCTTCTGTTCTAGCACATACGTCAAAAGTAATCAAACTTAAGTGTGAGGATAGGGGACATGAGAGCAAGCTCATTGTTGGTTAATTGTGACAGACTTGTCCTGCCCATGTGCTGGCCCCCACAACATGGGCCTAATTGTGTCTAATCAGGGCCAGAGGAGGGAGTGGTGTGGAAAGAGGAGGAGAAATAGATCCTTCGCCATAGCAGGCCTCTGATGTTCAGAACATTCTTTTTTTTTTGTTTGTTTGTTTTGTTTTGTTTCGTTTTTTCCCCACTAAGCAGACGGCGGTGTTTGTGTTCGCTCCCGCCCACTGGCGGTTACCACAGCGCTGATGGAAGACGCCACACTGTGAGCTGCCAGGTAGGAGTAAAGGATGAAGCTGTGTGTGTGTGTGTGTGTGTGTGTGTGTGTGTGTAAGCGTCTTTTCTGTGGATTTGTATGTCTGCTGGAAAATGTGATGCTCGATGTAATTTGCACAACAAAAAGCACCACGGCAATACACGTGGGCTGATGGAATTGGGTTTGGGGCCAGTGCGTGGGTGGAGCTGTTTACCCACAATGCATTTTGCTTTCAACCTCTGACCCCCTTCCAGGTGAACGTGTTTAAGCTGCACCCACACAACAGATGCACCACCTGGGATACTATGGAAATATCAGCAAACTGGAGAAGTGGTACTTTCGATGGGTCTTCGTTTGTTCCATTATTCTGAAAAGAGTCATTATTTGTTTTAAATGCCTTTTACAGACTCTGACTTGGGTTTTTCGCTTTCACTCATGGTTGTAAAGGAAACCAACAGTGTAATGGAACTCTTTACAGCTAATCATGAGGGTTATGAATCCATTCTAAGTTTTCTACTGGCCATCGTTTCAAACTTTGAAGTTGCAGGGTTTGTTAACGTTTAGAAACGTTCGCTATTATACTTTGTGTATTACTGTTGTCCATTTTACATAATATGAATAAATGCGGCTAGTCATAAGTATACTTATTCCTCTCTGAGCTGTAATAGTTGTGATGGGACTTGTGGTGATGGGGAGATAAAGTGACTCCAAGGGTCCCATACTAACAATGAGCCCCTGTACGACTCTATGCTTTGTGTGTGTGTGTGTGTGAGGGGTATCATATTCTAATAGTATCAGCTTATAAGACCCAAGTTTTCAAGCGAAGTCTTTGTAGATTGTTTTTAGTGTTCCTGTCTGTGTTTTTGTACTGCATGAGGTGATTATCAGGCTTTCTGCGTTTTAGCTGTTTGGGGTGTGTTTACTGGATCTGTGAGGTGACCTGACCTCTGTATGAGCCAAGAGACACGGAGGCTAAGGTAGCGTTTCTGTGTATCTGACAAATCCTGTTATCCCACCCAAAGGAGGCAGAGAGGGCTTTCATCTGAGTGTTTATCCCCCCCGCACTCCCCCTTTCTCTCTTTCTCCCTTCAGCTTCTCTGTATCCCTCCCTCTATCTCTCTGTTTTATCCCTTATCTTTCTCATATTTTTTCTCCCCTCTTCATCGTTCCTGGTCTCTCATTGGTCCTCATGTGACGGGTCCTTCTCTGTTGTTACAGTTCTGTTTGCCTCCTCTTGTGTTACCTAGGTAATTAAAAAGCCTTGTGCTTGCCCCGAGGGCAGAAGTTTGACCCAGTTAGAACAGTATAAATAGACTCATCTCTCCCTAGAAAGCCGGCATTAAAGGTGGAAAAAAGACAGAATTTTGTCGTTTTATCCCCTCCTCCCTTTCCCCCTTTTTGCGGCTTGAGGCAATGTTCTTGCAAATCATCTCATGCATTGAAATCAATGCAGACTACATGCATAGTGGTTATCTGCTGAAACTATAATTCTGTTCTGTTACTCTGTAGTAAAAGATGAGTTTTGTAACACAAGATTTACCACAGCTTGATAAAAAAATGAGAAAAACAGGGTTTGGGTTACAAGTCATTCCATGCAGTTCCCAGATATGCATTTCGTCAAGTTCAGCAGATTATTTATTTACATGCTGACAAATCAATGAATTCTGCATTAGTGAAGTGAAATTTATGACAAGCTGGTTTTTCCTTTAGGGGCTGTGTCCATGCAGTTTAGGACTGAAGTGCAACCAGGCAGCTGCAACCAGTTCAACAATGTGTATTTCTGTTAGAGCCTTATAGCTGCCATGACTGACCTCATTGGATATGTTGTACACGATTGAAATCTGCCTGTTATGAGACCTTTTGGGTTTTTCTAGCTGATTCTCAACAGAGCTTCTCCATGCCTGTTAGTACTGGTTACAGTTTTAATCAGATATGCCTCATGCTACGTTCTTGCCATATAGAATCTCTCTCACTAATAAATGGGTGAACAGAGATATTCACCATGCATAGTTGCATGGTTCATGAGTCTCTCAAAACGCCTTGACTTGTTATCTCCTCCATCTGACCAAGGGGTTTTTCAGATGGAAAATATCTGTGTATTCAACTACAGATAAGAGCTGGAGTTATTTTTTCTGGCGAATGATTACTGAGAGAATACATTATTCGTGAGTTTAATGATGTGGATAAAGTTCGAGCATTGGCAGTGTTCCCTGCCAGATTTTGCTGTGTTCTTTAATTGCAGTGGGGCGGTTTCATTCACATTGCCAGTCTCTGACTGTCCAATTCAGTGGCTAATGAAATCATTTAAAAATGCCCTCTCTCTGAAGAGCGTTGGTGTGAATTTTAAATGGATAAATGTGAAACGGGGATTAAAGTGTGAAATGCGAGGATAGAGAGAACTGATAGCATTGCTTTAAAACATTTCAGTTAAAAATGAAGACAGATTTAGTGAAAGTGCATATGTGTGCATGTGTGTTTGTGTGCATTGAGGAGGTGGAATATTTTTGTATTGTGAAGCTGGTAGAGAAAACAGCAGAGTATACTGTAGGCACCTGGATTTATTTTGACTAAATTTTTTTCGCCATCTACCGGCACACATGGCCGACGAAGCACGATGTGGAACTCTGTGGAACACTCCAAGCCGACCGGCCGGAGGCATGGTGAGCACCATCAAGCCGCTCAGACCCACCGTCCATCACTGCCAAATACACCCGCTCAACCATGTTTACACCCAGGCTCACCAGTCAAGCCTCCAGGACTGTCCACCCCCACCCCAACTCACCAGATTACATCAACTAACTCTTGGCATCTTGTCTTCACTGTTCCGACTCAAAAGACAAAAACCAAAGTTTCAATTTTCTCTTTCTCTCTCTCCTTCTCTCTCTCTCTCTGTCTGCCTGTCTGTCTCTCTCTAGCGTTTCTTCTTTATTTACCCGATTACCAACCTATCCTCAAAAGATCTGTGTGTCTCGGTCTAATCCCTCGCCTTCCATTCTCCCAATGGTTTCTTTTCTTGTCGGAAAAGCTTATTTGACTCCATTTTGAACAGGCTGAGTTTTGGGTCAGTGGTTTGGGTTTACGCTGGGTTATGTACAACAGCTGTGTTGCTGTGTCCACTGAGATATTGTTTGAAATGGGGAAAAGAGGCACATTAGTCTTCTTAGAAAAAAAACAACAAACAAAAAAACCTTGACGCAGAACTGGGAGTAAGAATTGGAATGTTTCTCTGACAAGAGAAACCCAAGTGGTACAACTCCCTTATGTTGTCAGTTACTGTACATGTAGTGTCATGTGAACCTTCATCCTGATTAAGAAGAAAGACAGAACTTGGTGCAAAATACACATCACTCAATTTAGTCGGGAGTCAAGAACAGTGGCGGGCTTTCATGGCGCCGGCGATATCAATCTACTCTCTCTGCCATCGGGAGCTCGATTTGCAGGCGGCCTGTAATAGACTCTGGGGTGGGAGAAAATTAAAAATGAATAAATAAACAAGATGCTCCCCTCTGTGGTCCTCATAAACATTGCGCTTATCTACTTATCACAGTTTCAAACTGGAGGGAAATTGATGCTGATAATTTGAAGAAACAGTGGGTGTGCTTGGACGAGTGCCAGAATGCAGTACCCAGTGTTTTGCATTATCTAAACACTTTTCTCTCTCTCTCTCCTTCTCTCTCTCTCTCTCTCTCTCTCTCTCTGTCACTCTCTCTCTCTGTCACTCTCTCTCTCTCTCTGTCACTCTCTCTCTTTCTTTCCTCTCACTCTCTCTCTCTCAATCTCTTCCTCTGTGTGTGTGTGTGTGTGTGTGTGTGTGTTTGTGTGTGTACACCTCTGCTACCCAACATCCCCAAATCTGTGTAATTTCTCTCACTTTCTTTCTCGATCACATTCCTCTCTCTCTCTCTCTCTCTCTCTCTCTCTCTCTCTCTCTCTCTCTCTCTCTCTGTG
>JAVQKI010038815.1:0-13025 GCA_036025975.1 Nematalosa erebi
AGCCTGTGCCCCTAGTGTTTGTTTGAGGTTTACAGCCCCTGTGTTGTCTTCTGAGACCGGGCTTTTTCACACTGTATTCAGGGGGCAGGCAGCAAGCTGATCAAGGGGAGATGCCTACGAACTGAGACAAAAGAGAATTTGCGCTAAAACCATGCAAGATCTCATAGTGCACCTTTAATCACAAAGTTAGTACCGTTTTTAAATATGTTTACATTTTACACAATTGTGTCATAAATTTCTATGTGGAACCCTGAACCACTATAGAAAACGTAATCTACAGCATAGCTGCTTTTTTATTTTTATATATCTGCTTGTAAGCCTTTGTGTTTGCTTACATTTACAGACAGATTTACAGAAAATGACGCCGCAGGAATAGTTAACTACTAGCCTGGCAAGCCATCCTATAACATAAATGTATATTCTGGGCACGACCGGCCTCAATACTAGGGGCGGAATCAACGGTTGTCTTTCAAACTGGATAGCGCTACGGCCAATCAGCGCGTCAGCAAAACAGCCAATAGCCTACCTCCTTCCCTGAAATGCCATTTTCTGCTCAACTTTTAAAGAAAAGACCAAGTCTAACTCCTCCAAAGTCAATGCCAATACATATTGAAACAACCGCTATTCCTTGGCCACTTTTGACAGCCCTGTCGTTACAGTATCTTGCTCTGACCGCCCAATGACTCTCCACAAAGATAGAACGTTGTGATTGGTCTTACCAACGCTTGGTAAAACCTTATGGTGCGTTGCTAGACATACCCTCTGAGCAAAACTATTTGCTACCGCTAGGGTGCGCCTAGATTTAGGCAGGAGATCACTTTGGTCACCTACCAATAAATTATAATCTTGCTAAATTGAGATTAAGTTAAAACACTATTAACATGTAAACTTTAACAGCCCTACTTTTCAGTTTATCAGTTCATCTGGTCTAAGTGGTAGTGTCATTAAGTAATAAGTAGCATAGTTTGCATGTGTTTCATGCGTTTACAAACTCTCCACCCCTCTATACTCATTCATTTGCAAAAACATACAAAAAAACTGACAAAAACAAATGACTAATTAATGTGAAGGATTGTCATTAACACTACTTATTATCATTCTGTTCATACGTCACATAAATCCTAGAGTCCTAATATGCAGAACTAGAAAGTCATAGTATTTCACACATTTTAACACTAATTTTCAAAGCTATCTCGACTTGGAGTAACTGCCCCTTGCAATTACCTGGTCATTGAGGAAGAGGTCCACGAAGCCCGGGATGTTTTTGGCAAACTCTGTGAGCTCCCGGACCGTCTCCACTGTGGTGCACTGACAGCGGTAGAACACGTGGACACCAATTTCCTTGTTGGGTGGGGCGCCATTGAGCTGGTTCCACACCAGGCCATTCTCAGCCTGCCACAGCGAGTCCATGTCGTGGATCACAAACGGCTGTCGAAAAGAAGAAACAGGACAGTGAAGCCAAATGAGTCTGAAATACAGCACTAAGATAAACACTCAAATAAAGCGTAGAGGTTTCTACGTTAACATTACACAAACTCCCTTAAGTGTTTTCCTCCATACCACATGGCAAGTGCTTATAATATCCCCATGCCCCATTGAAACTAATAGGTTAATTTGCAATGCCCTAATTAACTCCAAGGTCAATGTAGTTTGCCTGCTGCTTACGAGAAAACTTCTACAACAGAGATCTGGACTGAACAAGGGCTCTGTTAAGTTATTTAATCCCAATTATTTTCTTAAATGAAAAAAAAAAAAAATACTAAAACATTCTATATAAATTGCTAATAGTTTGTATTTTAATGACATTAAAAATGTCTCTTGAAGTAAGACTACAAGCCATCCACAACTCAGTTTTATTCATTATGAAATCTACAGTAACGCATCTACAGTACAGGTCTTGATTAGCCTAAGCATCCTCAAGTCAAATACTTAAAACATCTGTTTGAGACCACACTCTGTTCTTTGGAAGGGTTCTACAATACCGAGGTGCAGCTGGTTTTGCCGGTGAGGATGCTGCGGGCCTTCTTCTTGGTCATGTTGAGGTTTTTCAGGTAGGCGGTGTTAACGTGCTTGGCCAGGGTCTTAAGGTCGGCGCCACCAGGACTCTGGAGGTTCTGCTCCCCTGCCAGCAGCCCCGCTACCAGCTTCTTCTTCTCGGCCTCCGGCATCCGCCCATATCGGATCGCTGTGGGGACCAGAAGATTCAGGCTGGGGCTCAGGACACCACAGGTGGATTCAACATTATCTGACTTCATCAAGCCGGTTGCAGCCGGCAATGCATATGGGGTTGAAAGCGCTTTCATATTCGGGACTCCCTAAAAACACAGCATTTCACCCCAATGGGCGTGGCTTGGGTATTACGCAGCAGTGCACATTGTCCATGAATGTCTGTGTGCACTACACTTGCAGTGCCCACGCACTCTCTCAGCTTGTTCTGGTGTAGCACTGGCCTGCAGTTTGTGTGAGACGCAGAAGTGGTAACTGTAGGCCATCGATAAAGATGACAGGAGTATTTCCTGTTATACTGATGGTTTATTTATACTGGTGCTGGTAAAGCAGACTAAGTCGCATACACATGAGCACTCCTAGCTACTCTCAACTCTCCTTAGCTTTGACAAAACGTAGTGAACATTTTTCAGGGGAGACTGGCTCAGTGGAGAAAATAATCATTGTTGGACTTTGCTCTGGCTGGCTGTAAGGGTCAGGTTGTTTTAGTGTTTTTTTTAACATGTCTGAAGTTGTTTAGCCTACATTCTACCAAGCTGCAGCATATTGGTGAATGAACACACGTTGAGGGAGTGATGCAGGACACCAAGTCCAGCCCCCAGGCAAAATGCCTTGTTTTTAGGTAGTCCCTTTCATATTTCCATCCGAACTGGTTATTTTTCTGTATTTTTAACTCAAAATGCATCACTGGCGGCGGTCGTCTGCAGCAGGCTCGATAAAGTCAGGTAATGTCGAATCCGCCACATACCTCTCACACACAGAATACGAACATAGCTAGCTCCCTTCTTGTCATCCACCATTACCATCTCATGCATCATGTACAGAGGCTTTTGGCCTTTCATGACTTTACAATGAATTTACGTTGCATGTATACTAGTCTAATATTTATTATTCTCACAGGAATGTGATAAATGCAGCTCACCATCGTGGGACATTCCGAGTGCGAGGCACTTCTGGAAGCGACAGTACTGACACTTGTTTCGGCTCTTCTTCTGAATCTTGCAGGTGCGATCACAGCGGTCATACTCGAGCTTCATGCGAATGGTGCGCCGGAAGAAACCCTGGAGAGGGCAGAGAACAGGAGATGAGATGAGAGACCTGCACAATCACCTCAATCACCCCATCATCTGCCAGCTGTGTACCCAAAATTCCACACAAATCCACTCCTAGATAATTCATCTTAATTTTCTGTTTTTTTGTTTGTTTCTTTACAGTTATGGTAGTTATTTAACATCTAGTGATTGTTTCATCTTTCTGATAATCTCCCAATGCTAAATGTTGGATGCTGTTCCCATTGTGTAATTGACCCCAAAGCTTTCTCTGTGGGTGAGACGGGATATACCCACTTCTGGAGACGTCTCGTCCAATCAGAAACTGATCAATAGTTCAACCAGACCTAGTGTGCGTGCGTTTGCCCACATTTTCAGTTTGATCCATGGGAGAAAGGGAGTCGCACCTTGCAGCCCTCACAGGCGTGCACACCATAGTGGAACCCAGATGCCTTGTCCCCGCAGATCCGACACTCCACACTGATACCCATCCCAGATGGATCATCCCGACCCAACCGGAGCTGCTCCGTCAAGGAGAGGGACGGTGTCTGAGACATATCTACACACACATACAAAAACAGACATATATCAAGTATGGGCTCATGCTCATGCATGTGTTTATGTGAAATGCATACAGGTGAATAGACGGACGCGGACACGGACACACAGACACACGGCGGAGCAGTGGTTATGTTGCTCGAATGAACCAGACCGCAAGGTGCAAGTATTTGGATACAAGTGTCTGCTAAATACCAGTCAACTTTACTTAACCACACGTTACACACATACAGACATACTTTACACACATACCTGCACACACACTCTAAATACATGGATGTATAGGAGATGAGATCATGTCTGTTTCCTTGTCACAGTGCAGCTGTACCTTTATCCTGCACTGACCACTGCACTGTAATGCAATGATGCCCTTAATAAATAAACTGAATAAAACAAATCTCACCTGTAAAATTGGGGGTGGAGCTGATTGGCACAGGGCTGGCGTGGGCACTGCTGCCACCACTGCTGCTGCTGTTACTGTTGTTGGTGTTATTCTCCTGCTTGCCCTCATCCACCTTGTGCCCGTTCTGGAAGCTGGCCTCACAGGCGCTGCCACTGCCGCTGCCAACAGGTGACACCTCCGTGCTCTCACTGCCCTCCACTTCGCTCCCCTCCTCCTCTGAGCCAAGGTCCTGCAGGTCCGAGGCCCCCGCGCAGTCTGAGGAGAGCGCCTCACCATCCCCACTTCCTCCTCCTCCTCCTCCCCCAGGTCCCATCCAGCCGGCCTCCCCGAAGGCAGGGGATGAGGATGGTGATGATGATGCCACAGCAGCAGGGACTCGGAGCTTTGGTCGTGGCGACGTCTGTGGAGGTGTCCCCAGGGTGTATTGCTCCGCTCCCCCCATGGTCAGCAATGATGGCTGGGTCTCCGGGGCACTCTGCTGCGCCTCCTCCATTGGCCTCCCAATGACAGGTTTGGTGGCTAGAGCTCAAAGCTCTTCATAGGCTTCTTCAACATTATCATCGTCATCTTCATCTTTATTCACATCATCGCGATGCACATGATCTTTCTGGGGAGGTAAGACACCAGGGCCAGGGCGGTCATAATTTAATCAAGAAAAGAATATCAAATATTTTTACTAGCTGATTTTCTTGAAGGAAAAAATTCAAGTGAACTCTCTCAGGCTTCCCCTCCTCTGCCCACCCCTCCACTCCCCTTTGACCAAGGTTATAAAATTTTGCCATTGGAGTTCAAAGTTCACTAGAAAGAAGTGACTGACTGTCTGTGGAAATGGATAATAAACCACAAAAGCCCAAGGGGCGTGCAGAGAACAGAAAAGCTGAGAGAAAAAAGCCCAAAAGCCTACAAGTGGACACAGCAAAGTGTGCCATAGTCACTGATATGTCTGACTGCAGCAGCAGGTGCAGGGCCGTCGGCATCAAGTGCAGAAGCAGCTCAGCTTTAATGCGCAACACAGTAAGTAACACAGTGAGAGTATTGGAATCACAACATATGTGTTTTTTGTTGTTTTTTTTTAAGTCATATGCAGTTTATGTCTTTATGTTGGAGCTAAGCCTGACTCAACTGTCTTTCCAAGTATGACATGACTGCTTTTATTTCATGCTATTCCAGCCCTTAGAGATAAGGTGGAATATTACATGCTTGCACTGTCTGCGTTTGTCCCTGCATCAGTGGCTATCTGCTCTAGCGTACCACGCTGGCACTAATCATGGATTGATTCTGTGTGAGCTACGCCAACCGGGATGACCTAGGCCATCTTCCGTCAACCTGGAACTGTACTTAAAGTTTAGGCTATTTCCTTGACTATGTAGAGCGGCAATTGGTTCTTTATGTGAAGCATGCTGTCATTCCCTTGATGTGCATCATTGTAAATAAAACGCTGCTCCTGATTTTCCTAACCGTCATCTGACTTGGTCTCCTGTGCTACTGATGATATCTAAAAATTACTGCCAACAGACAAAGGAGAAGTAGCTATTCAGACTGATTTGGAAGAGGAGATCGAGGAGGAGGTGAGAATAACTATAGTCAGCCCAGTAAAAAGTAGCCAAAATGGCAGCCTAATGAAGAGGGATTTTTCATGTAGGGAGGGCAAAGGGTTGGTGTGTTTGTGTGTTCGCCACTCTCGATTGGCATAAATTTAAGTGTTTGTCTGAAACCTGCATCAGTAGCAAATAAGCCACCTGCATTTGACATTGCGATTTAATTGTTGTCGATGCAGAGAGGAAGAAACTTAAAGAGTTATCCACAACAAATTACCAAGTCGTCGCCTTCAGACCGCCCTCAACTTAGTCAGTCACGATTTGGCGAAATTGTTGTCAATCTTTCGCAGTACAACAAATGAATCTATCAAATTTCTTTGCGCAGACAGGCAGTTACACACATGTGGGCTACACATGCAGGCAGTCAGGAAGACACTGGAATGAAATAGAAATGATGACAGCCCATGGAATTAACAATGAAAATGTTTTGGAATGTGTGTACATCTTAAGTAAATAGTATCTGGGGAATTGTAGGCTAAAAGTGTGCAAATGCTCAAAATAGGAAATTACAGGACACTTTTATTCAGTCAGACTTAAAATAGTAGCCTATCAAATTTTGTGTACAACCACATCCTTGCTGGTTTGGAGGTGGTCACCCACCACCATGTGTGTGTGTGTGAGAGAGAGAGAGAGAGCGAAATTGCCTTTATAGCCTTTGTTTTTTATATAATGCCATGAGTGGACTTGGTGTCCAACTAACAGTGTTATTTTATAACCAAGAGAGATTGTGTTTGAGGAAAGTAATACAAGACATGAGAGGAGTGCAAGCTACATTACACATGTTTATTTGTGGATTAAACTGGACAAATCCTAAAAAATGTCCAGCTGCAAGCAATCCTAGCCCATTTATATGCAATATCTTTCATCAGGAAAGTGTCATGTTAGGACAGTAGGTTAAACCCCACAAATGGACTTGCCAGAACTGTTCAACAAATGCATTAGCAATTCAGGCCAAATTCATTATCTGGGGAAATAATTGTGTTGTGTGTCAGCACACCGTAGTGGCTGCCTAATGTTGTGAAAGCCCCCGTTCAGTTTATACAAAAAACCTGGAGGTGCATGACCTTGCAACACACCACTGAAAGCAGTCACGCTAGCACGTGCAAGGCTGGGAATGGCAGAGCCTAAAACCAAGTGTCGCACACCTGGCTCTGGGCCTTCCTCTCAAAGGACTCATCTGGTCCAGCATGACATTCACAGTTTAACCTCAACACCTGGAGTAATGCATACTGTATGAAATTCGCAAGGTGATTAAAAACCAATGGAGCGTCTTCCAATGTGATGACTCTATGTGAGAAATTTTTGAAGAAACTCCAATATTCTCATTTAAAAGAGCACCGACTATAGGTGACAGGGTAGTGCGAAGCCACCTGTTGGTTAAAGAACAGACAAGCAAAATATGGATGCCTCAAATACTCAATGGAACTTTCAAATGTGGACATTGTAAAGTATGCGATGTAATAGTTAAGTCCACTACTACAATTAAGTCTGCAATTAGACACTTTATAAATGTACAACTACTCATGTTATTTATTTGTTGAATTGTGCTCTATGTGAAGCCTTTTATGTGGGGAGGACTAAGCAACGCTTAAAAGATCGGCTTGCTGAACACAGATATGCGGCGAAAGTAGCAACTGCGATTATGCCATAGTGAAACACTTTACAGAAATGCATAGCAATACTCCTGTCATGTTCACAGCCATAGGAATAGATCATATTCCTGTACATACTCGAAGAGGAGATAGACAGAGGCTCCTCAACCAGAAAGAGAGTAGATGGACTTCAAGCTATGACATTTACGGGTTTGAATGATGTGCTGACATGGTTGGTCTCTTATGATTAAAACAATTGCTATAGGTTTTGAATTTTAACGCATGTAGTAACAATGACATTTATTGCACACTGTTGTAGGAATTCAGTAATGCTTCCACCATATCTGCTGGTCTGGAGGCCTAATTGCGTACTGTGTGATGACGTTATATAAGGGGAAGTAGGGGGAAGGTTGTGTTTAAGCCCTGAAGAAGGCCTGGACTGAGGCCGAAACATGTTGGCTATTTTATCCTGTTCAATCATGAACTAGGTTATACAATTAAAATGCTTTTTAGGAATCTCTTCATTCTTTCTATATTTTTCACCAAAGAGCACCTTCGTACCCCTCAAAGAACGTCACAGCCCTCCAACCAACATCTTTTTTGTATAGCTTACCATTTAGGCTAGATATTGGGCTATTAACTTCCTACTGCACAGTAGGTCTATTCTATGGAACAAATGGCATCAAATCAAATTAGATTCCCCCCCCCTTTATCTCACACTAATCACACACTCAACATCTAGCTTTCCAACATCTAGCTTTCTATTGAATGATGCTTTGACCACTCAACCAAAAAATGTTGAGTGGAAACACCTGAAATTGTGGTAAAACTCTCTGAAACTGATACCAAATTAACGTGCTACAAGGGTGCTGATTGACATTTGAATTTGAATAAGGCAGGCTATAGTCACTAAGTGGAAACATGCTAAATATGCATTTGTGGTCATTTCAGTACATTAAAATTGCATGGCAACTTTCGAGATTTTTGGTCCCACAGCATTTCACAACTCCTCCCTTGAAAAGAATCAAGGTCAATGTCCAGTTTTTATTTGCACGCAGACTCACATTTTCTTACATCAAATTACATTTTCTTACATCAAATTTTCATGTCTGCCTCTGAAGTATGCAAATGAGACAAATTGGAAACCCAGCTAATGTGAACTCAGCCATGTGGAAAGCATTTCTCAAGGTCTATTGCACTTTGTGGGCTCTGCAGAAAGTCATACAGTTGTTCTTCCGGCCTCCATCTCCTGCTCATGGACTGAGCCATCTGCCTGGGCGTCTTATTAATATTAGCCAAGGTTTTTAGTTTTTCAGATTTGAGTAGGCCTAATTGCTAAAACAATGATCAATCAGTAGGCTGCATTCTGAAGGGAAATTGAGAAAGGCCTTAGGGTGTAACAAACACCAATTAGCCACATTAGGATAAAATTCCTGAGGAACAGGCTATAGGCCTACCGGATAACCATTATACAATGTAAAAATAGTTCAAAATGTTGTCCCTGTTCCACTTGAGACACACACCTCACTGGGGGAAATACTGGGGATAACGGATCTACAATATCACCTACGGTAAATTGTTTCAATTTTCGTGTGTTTTTAATCGATCCAACACACTTTAACAACACTGAGATACCTGTAATACCGATAAATGTGATAGCCTAGGCTACTTGTCACTATAATCCTGGTGCTATTTTACACATTATTGCAACCCTAGCTTTTATGAATATCTAACAAATCAGGTAGGCCTGTGTGTACGTCAAATTGAGTTTTACAAATATCAAGACGTTTTTTTTTTTTTCAAATAGCACTGCCAAGACAATAATTTAATTCCACTTCTCCTGTCCGATGTGCACCAGAAGTCTTTGCCAACCATCTCCTCCTCACCTTGAACGTCAACCTTCACCCTGTTCCCTACAAGCACTTGTAATGATGTTAGCTTTAGTGGCTGAGAGGAGGGGACAGGAAGAAATTCAACCTGCACTTCCTGTTTGAAACATTAAGGCCATACAGTTTCCCCTGGAGACCTCCTAAACCTACACACACACACACACACACACACACACACACACACACACACACTCAACAGTCTGACACAGTCTGGGTGAAAGTGCTCGCTTTTCTGACTGGCTGAACGCAAGTACCCTTTTCAGTGGCCTACGTCATAGGAAGACCGGGTGTCTTCCTAGCGTAAAGGAATGACCTGCCACATACACATTTACTGCTATGATAAGGCACTGATAAGAAAGCGCTGGACTGTTTGCTTTAGGGACAATAAATTTGGCTATTCCAGCAGCTCCTGGCTTTTACACTTTAACTAGAAGCAATCAAGACTTGGCTCGATTCATTGACAAATATGGAGCAAAAAAGAGGCACCATAAATGAAAGGAACCTTTCACTTTTATCCCTCTGAGCCAGCATAGGGTGGGAAAAAAGCTGTAGTGTGCCCCATCTTGTAGGCCTATTTGACGAGATAAAAAAAAAAAAACAAGTCCAAAAACTGTAACAAGCACCCGTTTGAGAGTGAACACGTCTGCGTTTAAGAGCACACACAGGCTCTGTTCTTCTTCGAGGCTCATATTTTCTTTTGCGTGGGCGAAACCCCTGAGGACTTCCACTCCATTCAGCTTGCCTATTCAAAGTAGAAAGGCCAGAGAGAAAGGGCGAACATGTCCTGACAACAAGCCTCAGCAATGCATCTTTACATGCAGCCTACACAACCGTCAGTGATTTGGGTCCAAACTTAATACACAATACTAACAGAAAAGTCAATAGGGAGGCCGATTCAAAAGCTTTATGGGCTCTTTCTCGACCAATGCAGCTGTGTTGCTCTTCTGTTTCGGGGCACATAGTGAACAGCAGCTCACAGTATGTGTCTATTCTCCTCAAGGAGAACTAAAATTCCAAACATTAGCCTATCAGTTCATGCAGCATGACTAGAGCACGGTACAGAGTAGGCTAGATCAAACTCGAGGCTGAGGGTAAACCACAGATTTAAGACCACCAAATCTGTCAATGTGCATTAGGAGATGTGCGGGTGGGAGTGGGGGTAGGGATGGGCAATGGACTGGGGGACAGAGCTAAATGAGGTCATGTCCTTGACTACCCTAGGGTGGGCCACATCAATAACAGATGTGGCCGAGCGTCGAGGTTCATGTTGGACAGTGGGGGCTGAGAGAAAAGACTCACTAATCCTAACAAGAGGCTTAGCAGGTAGGCTTGCGACTCGAAAGACGCAGACTACACATAAACACAAAGCCAGATGGGGAGAGTCTGTTAGAGTGTAAGAGGGCAACAGGATTCCTCCACAATATTAGAAATTCAAACACACTGATAGCCAAGCCCCTAATGGGAAGCTACAGAGGAGGCAATATAAAACATTCTCCTTAGTGTACTCAGGCAGGTCTGGCCTTCTAGAGCTTTAAGTTTTCCGTTTTAAATGTTAGTATTTTCCTCGAACAGGGCATCACTTCTGAGTGGATAAAATCAGTCTGAAAAGTGTTTGTTCTGCCCCATCTCTCTGTGGCTGGAAACCTCAACGGATCAGCAGGCTGTTGAGACACGTCGAGGTGGTAACCCGTTGTGCTGGTTTTGTGAATGTTATGTCTGTGGTTAGCCTAACTCTTCCCTCGCATGCTAAAGGAACAACATGACTCATGCAGAGCAGACTTGACTAAAGAAGAAAAGACTTTAGGCCCACGCAATCTGGTACTATCCTGACTTAAATCGCAAACTCACACTGCCACGGAATATAACATATGTTTTCCCTTGACAGTTTCAACAGTGATGATCAGACAGAAAAGAAACTCCACAGTAAACAAGGGCCGTTTCACTGTGGGTTTACTTTCTCCTATACTTAAAAATGTGTCCTTTTCTATTGTTGACACCTGTGGCACGCAACTCCTCATGATGTTGTCCTTGGAGGACAAACCAAGTCCACAACACAAAACCAGAATAATCAAAACAACACTAAAACAGTGTCGTTCAGTTAACTAACGTTACCCTCTGTGATAGAAATGCGGTCCATACAACATTAAGATTGATCTTTCTTAACCCTGATGCGCCAATCAAGGAAAGTTACTAGGCTAACGTTAGGCAGCTAGCTGTCCATGCATGTCGCTGCACTGTTGATGCTATTCGGTCTGGTGGGTTTCACATGTGGCTGTTTGCAAGATGATAAACTAAAGTGATCCGTGTGATAAATTGCATTATTAGGAAACTGATTCCACCAGAGATGCATTATTTGGTTAGTTTGCCAACCCTAATTGCAACTAGCTTAGGTAAACGCAAGTCTTCGTAACACACCCCCATTAATGCTCTGGGGCTAGTAGCTAGTAACCTAGTTATTGTTGTAACGTTAGCAAATGAATAATACAAGCTTAAAGAAACCTACCTTAAAACAATTATTCAGTTATATCTTTCGGCTTACGACTTAATGCCCGTATGACATTTCATTGTTCGCTGTGTGACTAAAACAAAACTAAACAAGCTGGTATCTAGAGTTTGAAAAAGCCATCAAACTAGCCAAGATGCTTCCATCTGTTCATAATGTAAGCAAGCCGATAGCCTATGTAGGCGTTTAACGTTAGCACAGCAGTGAAATCCTTGGTCTTACCTGATGTGGCGGGGTCTTCTGCTTGCCAAACAGGGGGAAGTTTTCGCGTCAAAAGATAGAATCAGTAGCTAACGACTAGTCTAGCGTTGAGTGAACAATAAAATCAGTTCCGTTATGGGAGTAACTCTGTGTTGTTCCTGTGATAAACCTGAAAGAGCTGACGGCAGTGCATAATCTCACGCTAGCCAATTCCCAATAACGTTATGACTCACTTTGTCTCAACTGCTTTAGTCGGAACAACCCATCAGAATAACATAATATATTCTAAGCTTGTTAAGCTATGCAGCTAGCAAGCAGCCTGCAACCGGGACCTAGCTAGCTAGCTCGCTAGCACAGCCCGGTAGCCTGTGTGATTGCTGGTTAACACACCTCTCTTGTTGAAATTTGACTGTTTACCCTTATCTGCACTGACGACTAAAATCCCTCTTCAAGTTGTAACAAAATGTTTTAGTTTTCAGGGTTACCAAGATTGAAATGCAACCCAGTCACAAACTTTCACTCTGTAACGTCCTAATCTATGCTATGCGGTTGTTCTATGCTCCACTGCCTTTGATTGTCTTGTCTGACAGCCTCTAGCGTAGCTCAGTTGGCCAAACGTCAAGCGTGGCGTGATCACTGAACAAAATCAGAACCCTGGACAGTACCGCCAGAGGGGGCTATTGAATTTAACGACATGAAGGCCACATGGAGACGGTCAATCAAATAAAATCAGCTGACAAGGCTATTTTTGTTAAAGTATGTCTTTACCATTTTGTCTAGGAAAAAAAATAACTGCATTGTCTATCCCTGTTCTGCTTTGAGTAGCTAGGCCTACTTAAATGCAACTTTATATGACTTTTCATCGGTATGTCAGGCAAATCACATTGCGCAGTCCCAAAGCATAAGTTTTGGTAAAAGCTTTATTTTACAACATAACAATACAATAAATATCTACAGGAAGCCTACCACTGAACTACAAATTCACAGTAAAAGCAACACAATTAAA